>JAEMWC010001106.1:0-32500 GCA_016490735.1 Pachyseris speciosa | reverse complement strand
ACGCGCTCCACACCGTTCGCACAAGTAGCACTCATCACAGCGAGCAAAAACCACTTAGTTTCAACATGCTCTTCAGAGTTTTTAAAGAGTGCGATTATGAACAAGAGTGAAAATGTTGGAAATCGGGAAATCGGGAAAGCAGAAATCTTGGAAATCGGGAAAGCAGAAGTAATACTAGCCACAGCTAGTAAAAGCCACCTACTTTCAACAAGCTCTTACAAGTTTTCAAAGAGTGAGATTGTAACCGAGAGTCAACATCTCGGAAATAAGGAATTGATGGGACGCGCTCCACATGGTGCGCACAACTAGTACTTATCAGCTTGTAAAAACCAGCTACTTTCAATATGCTAATAATTCAAAGAGTGAGATGATGACCTATAGCCAAAATCTCAAAAAAAAAAACTGGAATTGATGGGACGCGCTCCACACCTTGAGGACGAGTACTACTAATCACAACTAGTAAAAAGCAGTGACTTTCGAGATGCTATTACAAGTTTTCAAAGAGTGAGATGATGACCTAGGGTAGAAATCTAGGAAATCAGGAATTGATTGGACGCGCTCCACACCTTTACCACAAGTAATACTCGTAAAGGCTAGTAAAAGCTGCCAACTTTCAACATGCTCTTACGAGTTTTCAAAGACTAAGATGATAACCGACATTCAAACTCTCGCAAAACAAGAAATGATGGCCCTCCACGCCGTGGCAAAAATAGTACAAATCACAGGTAGTAAAAAAATTGTGATTATGAACGAGAGTCAAAACCTCGGAAATCAGGAATTGGTGGGACACGCTAGTCACCATGCGTACAAGAAGTACTCTTAACAGCTAGTAAAAACCACATACCTTCCAGATTCTCGTACAAGTTTTCAAAGAGTGAGATGATAACTGACATTCAAAATCTCGGAAATCAGGAATTAATGGGAAGCGTTCCACACAGTGCGCACAAGTAGTACTCATCACAGCTAGTAAAATCACCTACTTTCAGAATGCTCTTACGAGTTTGCAAAGACTGAGATTATGACCGACATTCAAAATCTCGCAAATCAAGAAATGATGGGACCCTCTCCACGCCGTGCGCACAAGTAGTACTAAAACAACCTTCTTTTAACGTGCTCTTTACAGTTTTTAAAGAATGTGATTATGAACGAGAGTCAAAGTCTCGGACATCAGGAATTGATGGGACGCGCTCAGCAAGGTGCACAAATGTGGCACTCATCACAGCTAGTAAAAACCACCTACTTTCAACATGCTCCTACACGTTTTCAAAGAGTGAGCTTATGCCCGGTAGTCAAAATCTCGGAAAACAGGAATTTATGGGACGCGCTCTCGACCATTCTCACAAGTAGTATTAGTAACAGCTAGTAAATATCACCAATTTGCGACATGATCTTACAAGTTTTCAAAGAGGGAGGTTAGACGCGCTCCATGCCGTGCGCAAAAGTAGTACCTTCTTTCGACATGCTCTTACAAGTTGTCAAGGACTAAGATTATGACCCAGACTCAAAATCTCGGAAATCAGGAATTGATGGGACGCGCTCCACATCTTAAGAAGAAGTAACACTCGTCACAGCTAGTAAAACCCACCTACTTTCAACAAGCTCTCTTACAAGTTTTCAAAGAGTAAAATTATAAGCGAGAGTCAACATCTCGGAAATTAGGAATTGAAAGGATGCGCTCCACATCGTGCGCACAACTAGTACTTATCACAGCTTGTAAAAACCAGGAAGTTTCAATATGCTATTACAAGTTTTCAAAGAGTGAGATGATGACCTTGAGCTAAAATTTCAGAAATTAGGAATTGATGGGAAGCGCTCCACGCCATGCACACAAGTAGTACTTATCACAGGTACTAAAAGCCACCTCCTTTCAAAGTGCTCTTCAGAGTGTGATTATGAACGAGAGTCAAAGTCTCGGACATCCGGAATTGATAGGACGCGCTCAGCACCGTGCACAAAAGTGGCACTCATCAAAGCTAGTAAAAACCACCTACTTTCAACATGCTAATACAAGTTTTCAAAGAAACAGATTATGACAGAGAGTCAAAATCTCGGAAAACAGGAATTCATGGGACGCCCTCCACACTGTTCGCACAAGTAGCACTCATCACAGCTATCAAAAACCACTTACTTTCAACATGCTCTTAAGAGTTTTTAAAGAGTGCAATTATGAACAAGAGTGAAAACCAGCTACTTTCAATATGATATTACAAGTTATCAAAGAGTGAGATGATGACCTAGGGTCAATATATAGGAAATCAGGAATTCTTATGACGTGCTCTACAGCTTGCGCACAAGTAGTACTCATCATAACTAGTCAAATCCAATTACCTTGAACATGCTCTTACAAGTTTTCATAGAGTGAAATTATAACCGAAATTCAAACTTTCGAAAATCAGGAATTGACGGGATGCGCTTCCCACCATCCGCACAAATAGTACCCATCATAGCTAGTAAATACCATCTACCTTTTACATGCTATTTCAAGTTTTCAAAGAGTGAGATTATAACCGAGAGTTAAAATCTGGGAAATCAAAAATTGATGGGAGGACCTCCACACCGTGCGCACAGGTACTACTCATGACAGCAAGTAAAAACCTACTACATTCAACATCCTCTTACAAGTTTTTAAAAACTGAGATTATGACCGAGAGTCAAAATCTCGGAAATCAGGAAATGATCGGACGCGCTGCCAATCATGCGGAAAAGTAGCTCCATGACAGCTAGTAAAAAACACATACTTTCAAGACGCTCTTAAGGTTTTCAAAGAGTTAGATTATCACCGAGAGTCAAAATATCCGAAATCAGGAATTGATGTGCATACCTTGCGCACAAGTAGTACTCATCATAGCTAGTCAAATCCAATTACTTTGAACATGCTCTTACCAGTTTTCAAAGAGTGTTATTATTACCGAGTTTCAAAATCTAGTAAATCACGAATTGATGGGGACGCGCTCCCCAACATGCGCACAAGAAGTACTCTTCAAAGCTAGTAAAAACCACACACCTTAAAGATTCTCGTACAAGGTTTCAAAGAGTGAAATGATAACCGACATTCAAATCTCGGAAATTAGGAATTAATGGCTGGCCCTCCACTCAGTGAGCACAAGTAGTACTCATAACAGTTAGTAAAAACCACCAACTTTCAACATGCTCCTACATGATTTCACACAGTAAGATTATGACGGAGAGTCAAAATCTCGGAAAACTGGAATTCATGGGACGCGCTCCACACCATTCGCACAAGTAATACTCATTACAGCGAGTAAAAACCACTTACTTTCAACATGCTCTTAAGAGTTTTTAAAGCGTGCGATTATGAACAAGAGTGAAAATCTTGGTAATCAGCAATTGATGGGACGCGCTAAACACCGTGCAAAAAAGTGGCAATGGTCACAGCTAGTAAAAACCACCTACTTGCAACATGCTCCTACAAGTTTTCAATGAGTGAGATTATGACGGAGAGTCAAAATCTCGCAAAAACATAAATTAATGTGACGCGCTCCACACCGTGCGCACAACTAATACTTATCACAGCTAGTACAAACAACCTACTTTCAAAATGCTCTTACAAGTTTTAAAAGAGTGAGACTAACACAGAGAGAAAACAGCTCAGAAATCAGGAATTTATGTGATGTGCTCCATAACTTTCGCACAAGTAGTAATCGTCACAGCTAGTCAAATCCAATTACTTTGAACATGCTCTAACAAGTTTTCAAAGAGTGAAAATTATGACCGAGATTCAAAATCTCGAAATCAGGAATTGATGGGACGCGCTCTCCACCATGCCCACAAGAAGTACTCTTCAAAGCTAGTAAAAACCACATACCTTCAAGATTCTTGTTCAAGTTTTCAAAGAGTGAGATGATAACCGACATTCAAAATCTCGGAAATAAGGAATTGATGGGACGCGCTCCACAAAGTGCACACAAGTAGTACTCATCACAGCTAGTAAAAACCATCTACCTTCTGCATGCTCTTCCAAGTTTATAAAGAGTTAGATGATGACGGAGAGTCAAAAACTCGGAAATAAGGATTGATGGGAGGCGCTCCACACCTTGAGCACAAGTAATACTTGTAACATCTAGTAAAAATCACCCTTTTTCAACATGCTCTTACAAGTTTTCAAAGAGTAGGATGATAACCAAAGATTAAAAGATTGTGATTATGAGCGAGAGTCAAAGTCTCGGACATCAGGAGTTGGTGGGACGCGCTCAGCACCGTGCATAAAAGGGGCACTTATCACAGCTAGTAAAAACCACCTTCTTTCCACATGCTCTTACAAGTTGTCAAAGAGTAAGGTTATGACGGAGAGTCAAAATCTCGTAAATCAGGAATTGATGGGACGCGCTCTACACATTAAGCAGAAGTAATGTTCGTCACAGCTAGTAAAAACCCCCACCTTCAAATAAGCTCTTACAACTTTTCAAAGAGTGAGATTATAGCCAAGAGTTAACATCTCGGAAATCAGTAATTGATGGGACGCGTTCCACAGCGTGCGAACAACTAGCACTTATCACAGCTTGTCAAAACCAGCTACTTTTAATATGCTATTACAAGTTTTCAAAGAGTGACATGATGACTGAGGGTCAATATTTAGGAAAGAGGGAATTGATGGAAAGCGCCCCACAACATGCGCCCAAGTAGTACTCATCACAGCTAGTAAAATCCACCCACTTTCAAAATGCTCTTATAAGTTTTAAAAGAGAGATTAAGACCGATATTCAAAATCTTGAAATCAGCACTCCGTACCATGCGCACAAGAAGTACCCTTAAAAGCTAGTAAAAAGTACCCTAGCTTTGCTGGAAATGATTCACCGCTGGACGAACGCTACAGATGGCAACGGCTCTTCTGTTAGAACTATCTTATTTGATTACAGGAAAGCCTTTGACCTGATTGCTCACAAGATTCTTATCACTAAGCTAAGTACTTTGAACTCCATCATTAATTGGATTATCGATTTCCTTACCAACCGTCAGCAAAGAACAAAACTTGCCGAAGAAGAGGCTATGCCATGCTGATGAGGCCTAATAAGGCCGAAACAGCTGTCCATGGCTGCTAATGCTTGGGCTCAATCTTTGCTTTGGTAGATTTAAGGGGTAATGCCCGCTACCATGTGGCCTTAGTGCCTTTTGAGTGCTTCAGCTTACTTGATCACATTAATTTGTGAAGTATTCTTGTCACTCCAGCCACATCCCACAAGCTTTACGTTTTCATTGCTTGTTTTTTTATTGATATGTGGGTACTTGAGCCTGAGCATTAGCTATGCCATGCTGAATGAGGCTAATAAGGCCGAAACAGCTGTCCATGGCTGCTAATGCTTGGGCTCAATTTTGCTTTGGTAGATTTAAGGGGTAATGCCCGCTACCATGTGGCCTTAGTGCCTTTTGAGTGGTTCAGCTTACTTGATCACATTAATTTGTGAAGTATTCTTGTCACTCCAGCCACATCCACAAGCTTTACGTTTTCATTGCTTGTTTTATTGATATGTGGGTACTTGAGCCTGAGCATTAGCTATGCCATGCTGATGAGGCCTAATAAGGCCGAAACAGCTGTCCATGGCTGCTAATGCTTGGGCTCAATCTTTGCTTTGGTAGATTTAAGGGGTAATGCCGCTACCATGTGGCCTTAGTGCCTTTTGAGTGGCTTCAGCTTACTTGATCACATTAATTTGTGAAGTATTCTTGTCACTCCAGAGAGAAAAACAGCTCAGAAATCAGGAATTTATGTGATGTGCTCCATAACTTTCGCACAAGTAGTAATCGTCACAGCTAGTCAAATCCAATTACTTTGAACATGCTCTAACAGTTTTCAAAGAGTGAAAATTATGACCGAGATTCAAAATCTCGAAATCAGGAATTGATGGGACGCGCTTCCACCATGCCCAAAGAAGTACTCTTCAAAGCTAGTAAAAACCACATACTTCAAGATTCTTGTTCAAGTTTTTCAAAGAGTGACGAATAACCGACATTCAAAATCTCGGAATAAGGAATTGATGGGACGCGCTCCACAAAGTGCACACAAGTAGTACTCATCCAGCTAGTAAAAACATCTACCTTCTGCATGCTCTTCCAAGTTATAAAGAGTTAGATGATGACGGAGAGTCAAAAACTCGGAAATAAGGAATTGATGGAGGCGCTCCACACCTTGAGCACAAGTATACTTGTACATCTAGTAAAATCACCTTTTTCAACATGCTCTTACAAGTTTTCAAAGAGTAGGATGATAACCAAAGATTAAAAGATTGTGATTATGAGCGAGAGTCAAAGTCTCGGACATCAGGAGTTGGTGGGACGCGCTCAGCACCGTGCACAAAAGGGGCACTTATCACAGCTAGTAAAAAACCACCTTCTTTCCACATGCTCTTACAAGTTCTCAAAGAGTAAGGTTATGACGGAGAGTCAAAATCTCGTAAATCAGGAATTGATGGGACGCGCTCTACACATTAAGCAGAAGTAATGTTCGTCACAGCTAGTAAAACCCCACCTTCAAATAAGCTCTTACAAGTTTTCAAAGAGTGAATTATAGCCAAGAGTTAACATCTCGGAAATCAGTAATTGATGGGACGCGTTCCACAGCGTGCGAACAACTAGCACTTATCACAGCTTGTCAAAACCAGCTACTTTTAATATGCTATTACAAGTTTTCAAAGAGTGACATGATGACTGAGGGGTCAATATTTAGGAAAGAGGGAATTGATGGAAAGCGCCCCACAACATGCGCCCCAGTAGTTACTCATCACAGCTAGTAAAATCCACCCACTTTCAAAATGCTCTTATAAGTTTTAAAAGAGAGATAAGACCGATATTCAAAATCTTGAAATCAGCACTCCGTACCATGCGCACAAGAAGTACCCTTAAAAGCTAGTAAAAAGTACCCTAGCTTTGCTGGAAATGATTCACCGCTGGACGAACGCTACAGATGGCAACGGCTCTTCTGTTAGAACTATCTTATTTGATTACAGGAAAGCCTTTGACCTGATTGCTCACAAGATTCTTATCACTAAGCTAAGTACTTTGAACTCCATCATTAATTGGATTATCGATTTCCTTACCAACCGTCAGCAAAGAACAAAACTTGCCGAAGGATGTGTATCTCAATGGGGTTTGGTGCCCTCAGGGTGTTCCTCAGGGTACCAAACTGGGCCCATGGCTCTTCGTCATCATCATCAATGAGTTGTCCATTCTCGACGCATTATTATGGAAGTACGTAGACGACACAACAGTTTTCCGAAATGATTCCAAAGGTCAGTCAAGTAGTGCTCAAGAATATGTCGATTTGTGGCGGACTGTCTGCAGATAACAGATTTCAATTGAACATCGACAAGTGTAAGGAAATTCGTAATATCATTCTCTAAAGAACAATGCTGATCTACCACTTTATTCATTAATGGCCAAGAACTTGAAGTAGCTCAGAATGCCAAACTACTTAGAGTGACTCTTACAAACAATCTCTCTTGGAACCTACACATTAACGAAACTATCAAGAAAGCGTCTAAACTTGAGCCTGAGCATTAGCTATGCCATGCTGATGAGGCCTAATAAGGCCGAAACAGCTGTCCATGGCTGCTAATGCTTGGGCTCAAATCTTTGCTTTGGTAAGATTTAAGGGGTAATGCCGCTACCATGTGGCCTTAGTGCCTTTTGAGTGGCTTCAGCTTACTTGATCACATTAATTTGTGAAGTATTCTTATTCATTAATGGCCAAGAACTTGAAGTAGCTCAGAATGCCAAACTACTTGAGTGACTATTACAAACAATCTCTCTTGGAACCTACACATTAACGAAACTATCAAGAAAGCGTCTAAACGACTTTATTTTCTTAGACAGCTTAAACGTGCTTAGGGTCCCTACATCGGACTTAGTAAGATTCTACACATGTTGTATTAGATCCGTCTGTGACTACGCTGTACCAGTTTTTCATTCATCTCTGCCTAATTACCAATGAATGATTTAGAACGGGTGCAGAAAAGAGCCTTATCAATTATTTGCCCTCACTTAGTTTTATAACGAATCGTTAGCGTTTTAGACATGCATTCACTTTTCCATCATCATAGTTTTTTATGCAGTTCACTTTTTAGTAAAATCTTAGACGACGAAGAGCATAAACTACACCACTTGCTCCCCCAAGTACAATTAAGCAAAGCCGAGTGTTTGATCTTAGTTATAAAACTAATCGCACAAAGAATAGTTTTATTAACTTTCAGTGTTATTTAAGTAACAATAATAAGAATGTATATTAGGTTGTATATCTTATAGAATATTTTTAGTAACTCTAGCATTTTTTTAAAGTTTTTTTTTCCCTTACTAATATACAGTTATTGTACGTAATTTAGCCAACGGCTACCATGTACATGCTATAAAGTATCTATCTATCAATCTATCTATCTATCTACCAATCACATACCTTCAAAGAATGACATACAAGTTTTCAAAGAGTGAGATGATAACCGACACTTAAACTTTCGAAAATCAGGAATTAATGGCAGGCGCTCCACACCTTGAGCACAAGGAATACTCGTCGCATCTAGTAAAAATCACCCTTTTCAACATGCTCTTAAGAGTGAGTGATGATGACGGAGAGTAAAAATCTCGGAAATCAAGAATTGATGGGGGCCCTGCTCAACGTGCGCACAAGTACTACTCATCAAAGCTAGTAAAAACCTCCTACATTCAACATCCTCTTACAAGTTTTCAAAGACTGAGATTATGACCGATAGTCAAATCTCGGAAATCAGGAATTGATGGCACGCCGTCCACACTGTGTACACGAGTAGTACTCAACACTCGAAGAAAAACACCTACCTTCAAAATGCTCTTACAAAATTTAAGAGGAGATTAAGACCGAGTGAAAATCTCAGAAATCAGGTATTCTCTGACGTGCTCTATACCTTGCGCAAAGGTAGTACTCATAACAGCTAGTCAAATCCAATTATTTTGAACATGCTCTTATAAGTTTTCACAGAGTGAAATTATTACCGAGATTCAAAATCTCGAAAATCAGGAATTGACGGGACGCGCTCCCCACCATCCGCACAAGTAGTACTCATTACAGCTAGTAAAAACCATCTACTTCTAAATGCTATTACAAGTTTTCAAAGAGTTAGATTATCAACGAGTTTCAAAATCTCGCAAAACAGGAATTGATGGAACGCACTCCACGCTGTGCGCACAAGTAGTACAGCTAGTAAATACCACCTACTTTTAGCTTGCTCTTACGAGTTTTCAAAGACTGAGATTATGATCGACATTCAAAACCTCGCAAATCAAGAAATGTTGGGACGCCCTCCACGTTTTGCGCAGAAGTAGTAGTA
This sequence comes from Pachyseris speciosa, assembly GCA_016490735.1. Lineage (NCBI taxonomy): Eukaryota > Metazoa > Cnidaria > Anthozoa > Scleractinia > Pachyseridae > Pachyseris > Pachyseris speciosa. Next base: position 23,189 of record JAEMWC010001106.1, on the reverse strand, counting down.
AAACAACCTTTTTCAAAGTGATCGTCACAGTTTTCAAAGAGTGTGATTATGAACGAGAGTCAATGTCTCGGACATCAGGAATTGGTGGGACCCGTTCAGCACCGTGCACAAAAGTGGCACTCATCAGAGCAAGTAAAGACCGCCTAATCTCAACAGGCTCCTACAAGTTTTCAAAGAGTGAGATTTTGACGGAGAGTCAAAATCTCGGAAAACAGGAATTAATGGCACGCGCTTCACACCGTTAGCACAAGTAGTACTCATCACAGCGAGTAAAAACCACCTTTCAATATGCTCCTACAAGTTTTCACAGAGTGAGCTTATGACCGAGAGTCAAAATCTCGGAAATCAATTCCTGAGACGCTCTCCATGCCGTGCGCACAAGTATTACTCATAACAGCTAGTAAAAACCACCTTCTTTCCACATGCTCTTAAAAGTTCTCAAAGACTAAAATTATGACGGAGAGTCAAAATCTCGGAAATCAGGGAGTGATGGGACGCGCTCCACACCTTAAGCAGAACTAATACTCGTCAGAGCTGGTAAAACCACGTACTTTCAACAAGCTCTGATATTTTTTCGAAGAGTGAGATTATAACCGAGAGTCAAAATCTCAGAAATCAGGAATTGATGGGACGCGCTCCACACCTTGAGGACGAGTACTACTAATTACAACTAGTAAAAAGCAGCTAGTTTTGAGATGCTACTACAAGTTTTCAAAGAGTGAGATTATGAACGAGGGTCAAAATCTAGGAAATCAGGAATTGATTGGACACGCTTCACACCGTGCGCCCCAGTAAGTACTCATCACAGTTAGTAAAATCCACCCTCTTTCAAAATGCTCTTACAAGTTTTAAAACAATAAGATTAAGATCGAGAGTCAAAATCTCAGAAGGCAAAAATTTATGTGAGGTGCCCCATACCTTGTGCACAAGTAGTACGCATCACAGCTAGTCAAATCCAATTACTTTTAACATGGTTTTCAAAGACTGAAATTATTACCGAGATGCAAAATCTCGGAAATCAGGAATTGATGGGACGCACTTCCCACCATGCGCACAAGAAGTTCTCTAGTAAAACCCATATCTTCAAGATTCTCGTACAAGTTTTCAAAGATTGAGATAATAACCGACATTCAAATTCTCGGAAATCAGCAATTGATGGGAGACGATCCACACCTTGAGCAGAAGGAATACTTGTCACATCTCGTAACATCCACCCTCTTACAACTTTTAAAAGACTGAGATTATGACGAGAGTCAAAATCTCGGAAATCAAGAATTGATGGCACGAAGTCCACACTGTGTGCTCAAGTAGTACTCAACACACGAAGAAAAAACAACCTGCTTTGATAATGCTCTTACAAGGTTTGAAAGAGTGAGATTAAGAGCGAGAGTCAAAATCTGGTAAATCAGGAATATATGGGACGCGCTCCCATCCATGCGCACAAGTAGCCCTCATGACAGCTAGTAAAAACCACATACTTTCAAGACGCTCTTACAAGTCTTCAAAGAGTGAGATTATCACCGAGAGTCAAAATCTCGGAAAAAAGGAATTGGTGGCACGCACTCCACACCGTGCGCATAAGTAGTAGTCATCACAGCTAGTAAAAACATTTCCTACAAGTTTTGAAAGAGTGAGATTATGACGGAGAGTCAAAATCTCGGAAAACAGGAATTCATAGGACGGGCTCCACATCGTTCGCACAAGTAGTTCTCATCACAGCGGGTAAAACCCACTCACTTTCAACATGCTCTTAAGAGTTTTTAAAGAGTGCGATTATGAACAAGAGTAAAAATCGTAGAAATCAGGAATTGATGGGACGCGCTCCACACCGACCGCACAAGTAGTACTCATCAAAGGTAGTAAAAACCACCTACTTTCAATATCCTCTTAAGTTTTTTCAAACATTGCGATTATTAATGAGATTCAAGATCTAGGAAATCAGGAATTGATCAGAAGCGCTCCACACCTTGCGCACAAACAGTAGCCATCACAGCGAGTAAAAATCACTTACTTTCATCATGCTTTTTGCAGAGTTTTTAAAGAGGGCGATTATTAACAAGATTCATGATCTCGAAAATCAGGAATTGACGAGAAGCGCTCCACACCTTGCTCACAGCGAGTAATAACCACTTACTTTCATCATGCTCTTAAAAGTTTTTAAAGATTGCGATTATGACCGAAAGTCAAAATCTCGGAAATCAGGAATTCATGGGACGCGCTCCAGACCGTTCTCACTAGTAGTACTAGTCACAGCTTTAAATAATCACCAAGTTTCAACATGATCTTACACGTTTACAAAGGGAGATTATGACCGACAGTCAAAATCTCGGAATTTAGCAATTGATGGGAAGCGCTGCACACCGTTCTCACTAGTAGCACTAGTCACAGCTCTTAAAAATCACCAAGTTTCAACATGATCTTACAAGTTTTTAAAGAGAGAGATTATGACCCAGAGTCAAAATCTCGGAATTCAGGAATTGATGGGACGCGCTGCACACCGTGCTCTCTAGTAGTAGTCATCACAGCCAGTTAAACCCACATACGTTCAAGATGCTCTAACAGGTTTTCAAAGAGTGAGATTATGAACGAGAGTCAAAATCTCGGAAATCAGAAAATCATGAGACTCGCTCAATACCGTGCCCACAAGTAGTACTGATCATAGCTAGTAAATTCCACCTACTTCCAACCTGCTCTTACAACTTTTGAAACAGGGAGATTATCACAGTGAGTCAAAATCTTGGAAGCTAGGAATTCATGACGACGAGAGTCACACCATGCGCACAAGTATTACTTATCACAGCTAGTAAAAAACGACTTTTTTCCAAATGCTCTTACAAATTGTCAAAGACTAAGATTATAACGGAGAGTCTAAATCTCGGAAATCAGGAATTGATGGAACGCGGTCCAAACCTTAAGAAGAAGTAATACTCGTCACAGCTAGTAAAAACCACCTACTTTTAACAAAGAGAGAGATTTTAATCGAGAGTCAACTTCTCGGAAATCAGGAAGTGATGGGACGCGCTCCACATCGTGCTCACAACTAGTACTTATCACAGCTACTAAAAACCAGGTTCTTTCAAAGAGTGAGATGATGACTTAGAATCAAAATCTCAGAAATAAGGGATTGATGGGACGCGCTCCACACCATGCGTACTAGTAGTACTCTTCTAAGCTAGCTAAAACAACATACCTTCAAGATTCTCGTATAAGTTTTCAAAGAATGAGATGATAACCGACATCAAAATCTCGGAAATCAGGAATTGATAGGAGGCGCTCCACACCTTAAGAAGAAGTAATACTCGTCACAGCTAGTAAAAACCACCTACTTTTCATAAGCTCTTACAACTTTCAAAGAGGAAAAACCACCTCCTTTCAACGTGCTCTTAAGAGTTTTCAAAGAGTGTCATTATGAAGGAGAGTCAAAGTCTCGGACATGAGGAAATGATGGGACGAAGTAACCACCATGCACAAAAGTGGCACTTATCAAAGCTAGTAAAAACCACCTACTTTCAACATGCTCCTACAAGTTTCGAAAGAGTGAGCTTATGACCGAAAGTCAAAATCTCGGACATCAGGAATTCATGAGACGCGCTACATGCCGAGCGCACAAGTAGTACTCATCACGACTAATAAAAACTACCTTCTTTCCACATCCTCTTACAAGTTGTCAAAGACTAAGAGTATGACGGAGAGTCAAAATCTCGAAAAAAAAATTGATGGGACGCGCTCCACATCTTAAGAAGAACTAATACTCGTTACAGCTAGTAAAAAACCACCTACTTTCACAATCACTTACAAGTTTTCAAAGAGTATTATTATAACCGAGAGTCAACATCGCGGAAATTAGGAAGTGAGAGGACGCGCTCAACATCGTGCGCACAGGTAGTACTCATGAAAGGTAGTAAAAACCACTTACTTTTAATATCCTCTTACCAATTTTTAAAGAGTGCGATTATGAACGAGATTCATGATCTCGAAAATCAGGAATTGATGAGAAGCGCTCCACACCTTGCCCACAAGTAGTACTCATCACAGCGAGTAATAACCACTTACTTTCATCATGCTCTTAAAAGTTTTTAAGGATTGCGAGTATGAGCGAAAGTCAAAATCTCGGAAATCAGGAATTTATGGGACGCGCTATAGACCGTTCTCACTAGTAGAAGTTATCACAGCTAGTAAAAGCCACCTTCTTTCAACCTTGTCTTGCAACTTTTCAAACAGGGTGATTATCACCGGGAGTCAAAATCTCAGAAAACAGGAATTGATGGGACGCACTCCACGCCGTGCTTAAAGGTAGTACTTATTACAGCTAGTAAATACCACCTACTTTCAGCATGCTCTTACAAGTTTTCAAAGACTGAGATTATGATCGACATTCAAAATCTCCCAAGTGAAGAAATGATGGGACGCCCTTCACGCCGTGCGCAGATGTAGTACTAAAACAACCTTTCTTCAACGTGCTCTTCACAGTTTTCACAGAGTGTGATTATGAACGAGAGTCAAAGTCTCGGACATCAGGAATTGGTGGGATTCGTTTAGCACCGTGCACAAAAGTGGCACTCATCACAGCTAGTAAAGACCACCTACTCTCAACAGACTCCTACAAGTTTTCAAAGAGTGAGATTATGACGGAGAGTCAAATCTTGGAGAACAGGAATTTATGGGACGCGCTCCACAACGTTCGCACAAGTAGTACTCATCACAGCGAGTAAAAACCACTTACTTTCAACATGCTCTTAAGAGTTTTAAAGAGTGCGATTATAAACAAGGAGTGAAAATCTTGGAAAGGAAGAATTGATGGCACGTATTCTACCCCTTTAGCACAAGAAATACTAGTCACAGCTAGTAAAAACCTCCTACCTTCAACGTGCTCTCACGAGTTTTTAAAGACAGATTATGACCGACATTCAGAATCTCGCAAATCAAGAAATGATAGGACGCCTCCCCACGCCGTGCGCACAAGTAGTACTAATCACAGTACTAAACCAGATCCTATTAACGTGCTCTACAGAGTTATCAAAGAGTGTGATCATGAACGAGAGTCAAAATCTCGGACATCAGGAATTGATGGGACGCAGTCAGCACCGTCCACAAAATTTGCCCTAATCACAGCTAGTAAAAACCACCTACTTTCAACATGCTCCTACATGTTTTGAAAGAGTGAGATCATGACGAAGAGTCAAAATCTCGGAAGACAGGAATTCATGGGACGCGTTCCACACCGTTCGCACAAGTAGTACTCCTAAGAGCGAGTAAAAACCACTTACTTAAAACATGCTCTTAAGAGTTTTTAAAGGGTGCGACTATGAACAGGAGTGAAAATCTTGGAAATCAGGAATTGACGGACGTGCTCAGCACCGTGCACAAAAGTGGCATTTATCACACCTAGTAAAAACCACCTACTTTCAACATCCTCCTACAAGAGTCTAAATTTCGAAAAACAGCAATTCATAGGACGCGCTCAACCCCGTGCGCACAAGTAGTACTCATAACACCTAGTAAAAACAACCTACTACAAGTGTTTGAGAGAGTAAGACTACTACGAGGGTCAAACTCCTAAAAATCAGGAATTTATGTGATTGCTCCAACTTGCGCACAAGGAGTAGTCATCAAAGGTAGTCAAATCCAATTACTTTGAACATGTCCAAGTTTTCAAAGAGTGAAATTATTATCGAGATTCAAAATCTCGGAATCAGGAATTGATTCAAGATTCTCGTACAAGTATTCAAAGAGTGAGATGATAACCGACATTCAAAATGTCGGAAATCAGGAATTGATGGGAAGCGCTCCACACAGTGCGCACAAGTAGCCCTCCTGACAGCTAGTAAAACCTAAAACTTTCAAGACCCTCTTACAGGTTTTCATTATCACCGAGAGTCAAAATCTCGGAAAACAGGAATTGATGGGACGCACTCCACACCGCGCGCACAAGTAGTACTCATAACAGCTAGTAAAAACCACCTACTTTCAGCATGCTCTTACAACTTTCCAAAGAGTGAGATTATGACCGAGATTTCAAATCTCGGAAATCAGGAATTAATGAAACGCGCTCCACACCTTCAGCACAAGTAATACTCAACACAGCTAGAAAAAACCACCTAATTTCAACATGCTCTTACGAGTTTTTAAAGACTAAGATTGATGGGACGCCCTCCACGGCGTGCGCACAAGTAGTACTGATCAGAGGTACTAAAAGCAACCTCCTTTCAACGTGCTCTTAAGAGTTTTCAAAGAGTGTGATTATGAACTAGAGTTAAAGTCTTGGACATCAGGAATTGATGGGACGCGCTCAGGACCGTGCAAAAAATTGGCAATCATCAAAGCTAGTAAAAAGCACCTTTCTTCAACATGCTCCTAAAAGTTTTCAAAGAGTGAGATTATGACGAAGAGTCAAAATCTCGGAAAACAGGAATTTATGGACGCTCTCCACACAGTTCGCACGAGTAGTACTCATCACAGCGAGCAAAAACCATTTACTTTCAACATGCTCTTCAGAGTTTTTAAAGAGTGCGATTGTGAAGAAGAGTGAAACTCTTGAAAATAAGGAACTGATGGGACGAGCTCCATACCGACAGCGGAAGTAGTACTCATCAAAGGTAGTAAAAGCCACCTTTTTCAAAATCCTCTCACGAGTTTTAAAGAGTGCGATTATGAACGAGATTCAAGATCTCGTAAATCAGGTATTGATGGGACGCGCTCCACACCGTGCGCACAAGTAGTAATCATCAAAGCGAGTAAAAACCACTTACTTTCAACATGCTCTTAAGAGTTTTTAAAAGGTGCGATTATGACCGAAAGTCAAAATCTCGTAAATCAGGAATTAATGCAACGCCCTCCATACCGTTCTAACAAGTAGTTCTAGTCACAGCTCGTAAAAATCGCCAAGTTTCAACATGATCTTACAAGTTTTCAAAGAAGGAGATTATGACCGAGAGTCAAAATCTCGGAATTCACGAATTGATGGACGCCCTCCACACCGTGCTCACTAGTAGTAGTCATCACAGCTAGTTAAAACCACGTACTTTCAAGATGCGATTATGAACAACAGTGAAAACCAGCTACTTTGAATATGCTATTACACGTTTCCAAAGAGTGAGATGATGACCGAGAGTCAAAATCTCGGAAATCAGAAATTTATGAGACGCGCTCCATGCCGTGCGCACAAGTGGTACTCATCACAGCTAGTAAAAGCCACCTACTTTCAACCTTGTCTTAGAACTTTTCAAACAGGGAGATTATCAACGGGAGTCAAAATCTCGGAGAACAGGAATAGAATAGAATAGAATAGAAGAATAGAATAGTTCTTTATTTAAACACGGTAAAACCATTAGGAGTATAAAAATTTGAAATAACCTAATTATCCTAAACAAAATGCAAAATCTAACTACGTCTAATCTATCTAAAACCTGTTTTTCATGAATACCGTGTATACTTTTTAAAGACTGAGATTAGACCGACATTCAGAATCTCGCAAATGGAGAAATGATGGGACGCCCCCCTACCCGTGCGCACTAGTAGTACTAATCACAGGTACTAAAAACAACCTCCTTTCAACGTTCTCTTAAGAGTTTTCAAAGAGTGTGATTATGAACGACAGTCAAAGTCTCCGACATCAGGAATTGATGAGAGGCAGTCAGCACAAAATTAACCCTCGTCACAGCTAGTAGAAACCACCTACTTCCAACATGCTCCTTCAAGTTTTCAAAGAGTGAGCTTGTGACCGAGAGTCAAAATCTCGGAAATAAGGAATTCATGAGACGCGCTCCATGCCGTGCGCACAAGTATTACTCATAACAGCTAGTAAAGAGCACCTTCTTTCCACATGCTCTTACAAGTGTTCAAACACTAAGATTATGACGGGGAGTCAAAATCTCGGAAATCAAGAATTGATGGCACGCCGTCCACACTGTGTGCACAAGTAGTACTCAACACACGAAGGAAAAACAACCTACTATCAAATTGCTAAGACAAGATTTAAAACAGTGAGATTAAGACCGGAAATCAGGAATTTATAGGACGCACTCCCAACAATGCGCAAAAGTAGTGCTTATTACAGCTAGTAAAAACCACAAGCTTTCAAGACGCTCTTACAGGTTTTCAAAGAGTGAGATTTTCACCGAGAGCGCAAAAGTAGTACTCATCACAGCTAGCAAAAACCACCTACTTTCAGCATGCTCTTACAAGTTTTCAAAGAGTGAGATTATGACCGAGATTCAAAATCTCGGAAATCAGGAATCGATGAGACGCGCTCCACACCTTCAGCACAAGTAATACTCGTAAAAGCTAGTAACCGCCGACTTTCAACATGCTCTTACGAGTGTTCAAAGACTAAGATTATGACCGACATTCAAACTCTAGGAAAAGAAGAAATGATGGCCCTCCACGCCGTGCGCAAAAGTCGTACAAAACACAGGTAGTAAAAACCACCTCCTTTCAACGTGCTCTTAAGAGTTTTCAAAGATTGTGATTATGAACGAGTCAAAATCTCGGAAATCAGGAATTTATGGGACGCGCTCCCCACCATGCCCACAAGAAGTACTCTTAAAAGCTAGTAAAATCAACATACCTTCAAGATTCTCGTACAAGTTTTCAAAGAGTGAGATGATAACCGACATTCAAAATCTCGGAAATCAGGAATTAATGGGAAGGGCTCCACAGAGTGCGCACAAGTAGTACTTATCAGAGCATTAAAAACCAGATACTTTCAATATGCTATTACAAGTTTTCAAAGAGTGAGATGATGACCAAGAGCCAAAATCATAGAAATCAGGAATTGATGGGACGCGCTCCACACCATGCACACAAGTTGTACTAATCACAGGTACTAAAGTCTCGGACATCAGGAATTGATGGGACGCGCTTAGCACCGTGCACAAAAGTGGCACTCATCCCAGCTTGTAAAAACCACCTACTTTCAACATGCTCCTACAAAGTTTTCAAAGAGTTAGATTATGACGGAGAGTCAAACTCTCGGAAAATATGAATTCATGGGACGCTTTCCACACTGTTCCTACAAGGAGCACTCATCACAGCGAGCAAAAACCATTTACTTTCAACATGCTCTTAAGAGTTTTTAAAGAGTGCGATTATGAACAAGAGTGTAAATCTTGGAAATCAGGATCTGATGGGACGAGTTCTACAGCGACAGCACAAGTAGTGCTCATCAAAGGTACTAAAAGCCATCTACTTTCAATATCCTCTTACGAGTTGCAATTATGAACGAGATTCAAGATCTCCGAAATCAGGAGTTGAAGAGTCGTGCTCCACACCGTGCGCACAAGTAGTACTAATCACAGGGAGTAAAAACCACTTACTTTCAGCATGCTCTTACGAGTTTTTAAAGAGCGCGATGATGAACGAAAGTTAAAATCTGGGAAATCATTCAGTGGAAATCAATCAATTCATGGAACGCGCTAAAGACCGTTCTCACAAGTAGTACTTGTCGCAGCTTGTAAAAATCACCAAGTTTCAACATGATCTTACAAGTATTCAAAGAGGGGGATTATGACCGAAAGTCAAAATCTCGGAATTCAGGAATTGATGGGACGCGCTGCACACCGTGTTCTCTAGTAGTAGTCATCACAGCTAGTTAAGACCATCTACTTTCAAGATGCTCTTACAAGTTTTCAAAGAGTGAGATGATGACCTAGAGTCAAAATCTCGGAAATCTGGAATTTATGAGACGTGCTCCATACCTTGCGCACAGGTAGTACTCATCTCTTCAAGTTAAATCCAATTTCTTTGAACAAGCTCTTACAAGTATTCGAAGAGTGAAATTATTACCGAGATTCACAATCTCGGAAAAGAGGGAATTGATGGGACGCGCTCCCCACCATGAGCACAAGAAGTACGCTTCAAAGCTAATAAAAACCAAGTACCTTGAAGATTATCGTACAAGTTTTAAAAGAGTGATATGATAACCGACATTAAAAATCTAACCCATCTCCTTTCAACGCGTTCTTCAGAGTTTTCAAAGAGTGAGATGATAACCAAGAGTCAAAATCTCGGACATCAGGAATTGATGAGACGTGCTCAGCACCGTGCACAAAAGTGGCAGTCATCACAGCTAGTTAAAACCTCCTACTCTCAACATGCTCCTACAAGTTTTCAAAGAGTGAGCTTATGACCGAGCGTCAAAATCTCGGAAATCAGGAATTGATGGGACGCGCTCCAGGCCATTCTCACAAGTAGTACCAGATAAAGCTAGTAAAAATCACCAAGTTTGGACATGATCTTACAAGTTTTCAAAGAGGGAGGTTATGACCAAGAGTCAAAATCTCGGTATTCATGAATTGCTGGGACGCGCTCCACACCGTGCTCACTAGTAGTAGTCATCACAGCTAGTTCAAACCACCTACCTTCAAGATGCTCTTACAAGTTTCCAAAGAGTGAGAAGATAAACGAGAGTAAAAATCTCGGAAATCAGGAATTCATGAGACGCGCTGCATGCTGTGCGCACAAGTGGCACTCATCATAGCTAGTAAAAACCACCTACTTTCGACATGCTCCTACATGTTTTCAAAGAATGAGATTATCAACGAGGGTCAAAATAGCGAAAATCAGGAATTTATGGGACGCGATCCAAACCATGCGCAAAAGTAGCCCTCATGACAGCTAGTAAAAACCACATACTTTGAAGACGCTGTTACAGGTTTTCAAAGAGTGAGATTTCACCGAGAGTAAAAATCGTGGAAAACAGGAATGGATGGCACGCACTCCAAACCGTGCGCACAAGTAGTACTTATCACAGCTAGTAAAAAGATGCTCCTAAAAGTTTTAAAACAGTCACATTATGACGGAGAATCAAAATATCGGAAAACAGGAATTCATGGGAGGCGCTCCACAACGTACGCACAGGTAGTGCTCATAACAGCGAGTAAAAACCACTTAATTTAAACATGCTCTTAAGAGTTTTTAAAGAGTGCGATTATGAACAAGAGTGAAAACCAGCTACTTTGAATATGCTATTACACGTTTTCAAAGAGTGAATGATGACCGAGGGCCAAAATCTCAGAAATCAGAAATTGGTGGGACGCGCACCGCACCTTTAGGACAAGTACTACTAATCACAGCTAGTAAAAAGCAGCTACTTTCGAGATGCTATTACAAGTTTTCAAAGAGTGAGATGATGACCTAGGGTCAATATCTAGGAAATCAGGAATTTATGTGACGTGCTCTAGAGCTTGCGCACAAGTAGTACTCATCACTACTAGTCAAATCCAATTACTTTGAACATGCTCTTACAAGTTTTCATAGAGTGAAGTTATTACCGAGATTCGAAATCTCGAAAATCAGGAATTGACGGGACGCGCTCCCCACCATCCGCCCAAGTAGTACTTATCATAGCTAGTAAATACCATCTACCTTTTACATGCTATTAAAAGGTTTCAAAGACTGAGATTATAACCGAGAGTCAAATCTCAGAAATCAAGAATTGATGGGAAGCCCTCCACACCGTGCGCACCAGTACTAGTCATGACAGCAAGTAAAAACCTCCTACATTCAACCTTCTGTTACAAGTTTTCAAAGACTGATATTACGACCGAGAGTCAAAATCTCGGAAATCAGGAAATGATGGGACGCGCTCCCAATCATGCGCAAAAGTAGCCCTCATGACAGCTAGTAAAAACCACATACTTTCAAGACGCTCTTACAAGTTTTCAAAGAGTTAGCTTATCACCGAGAGTCAAAATGTCGGAAATCAGGAATTGTTCTCCATACCTTGCGCACCAGTAGTACTCATTATACCTAGTCAAATCCAATTACTTGGAACATGCTCTTACCAGTTTTCAAAGAGTGATATTATTACAACGTTTCAAAATCTAGGAAATCAGGAAATGATGGGGACGCGGTCCCCAACATGCGCACAAGAAGTAGTCTTCAAAGCTAGCAAAAAGAACATACCTTTAAGATTCTCGTACAAGTTCTCAAAGAGTGAGATGATAACCGACATTCAAAATCTTAAAAATCAGGAATTGATGGGAGGCCCTCCACTCAGTGAGCACAAGTAGTACTCATAACAGTTAGTAAAAACTACCTACTTTTAACATGCTCCTACAAGTTTTCAAAGAGTGAGATTATGAGGGAGAGTCAAAATCTCGGAAAAACAGAATTCATGGGAGGCGCTCCACACCGTTCGCACAAGTAGTACTCATCACAGCGAGTAAAAACCACTTACTTACAATATGCTCTTAAGAGTTTTTAAAGCGTGAGATTATGAACAAAATCTTGGTAATGAGGAATTGATGGGACGCGCATAGCACCGCGCAAAAAAGAGGCACTCATCAAGGCTAGTAAAAACAACCTACTTGCGACATGCTCCTACAAGTTTTCAAGGAGTGAGATTATGACGGAGAGTCAAAATCTCGGAAAACAGGAATTCCTGGGACGCGCTCCACACCGTGCGCATAAGTAATACTCATCACAGCTAGTACAAACCATCTACTTTCAAAATGCTCTTACAAGTTTTAAAACAGTGAAACTAACACAGAGAGTCAACATCTCAGAAATCAGGAATTTATGTGATGTGCTCCATAACTTTCGAAAGAGTAGTAATCGTCACAGCTAGTCAAATCCAATTACTTTGAACATGCTCTTACAAGTTTTCAAAGAGTGAAATTATTAACTATCGGAAATGAGGAATTGATGGGACGCGCTCCCCACCATTCCCACACGAAATACTCTTCAAAGTTAGTAAAAACCACATACCTTCAAGATTCTTGTACACGTTTTAAAAGAATGAGATGATAACCGACAGTCAAAATCTCGGAAATCAGGAATTGATGGGAAGCGCTCCACACAGTGCGCACAAGTAGTACTCAACACAGTTAGTAAGAACCATCTAACGCTAACATGCTCTTCCAAGTTTAAAAAGAGTGAGATGATAACCAACAGTCAAAATCTCGGAAATCAAGAATTGATGGGAGGCCCTACACACCGTGCGCACAAGTACTACTCATTACAGCTAGTAAAACCATCCTACATTCAACAAGATCTTAGACGTTTTTAAAGACTGAGATTATGACCGAGAGTCAAAATCTCGGAATTCAAGAATTGATGGCACGCTGTCCACACTCTGTGCACAAGTAGTACTCAACAAACAAACAAAAAATTACCTACTTTCAGCATGCTCTAACATGTTTTCAAAGAGTGAGATTATGACCGAGATTCAAAATCTCGGAAATCAGAAATTGTTGAGACGCGCTCCACACCTTCAACACAAGTAATACTCGTCACAGCTATGAAAAACCAGCTATTTTAAACATGCTCTTACCAGTTTTCAAAGACTAAGATTACGACTGACATTCAGAATCTCGGAAATCAAGAAATGATGGCAAACCCTCCACACCATGCACACAAGTAGTACTAATTACAGGTACTAAGAGCCACCTCCTTTCAAGTGCTCTTCAGAGTTTTAAGAGTGTGATTATGAACGAGAGTCAAAGTATCAGACATAAGGAGTTCGTGGGACGCGCTCAGCACCGTGCTTAAAAGTAGCACTCATCACAGCTAGTAAAAACCACCTACTTTCAACATGCTCCTACATGTTTTCAAAGAGTGAGATTATCAGCGAGAGTCAAAATCGCAGAAATCAGGAATTTATGGGACGCGATTTCAACCATGCGCAAAAGTAGCCCTTATGACATCTTGTAAAAACCACATACTTCCAAAACGCTCTCACAAGTTTTCAAAAAGTGAGATTATCACCGAAAGTCAAAATCTCGGAAATCAAGAAATGATGGCAAACCCTCCACACCGTGCGCACAAGTAGTACTCATCACAGCTAGTAAAAACATGCTCCTAAAAGAGTGACATTATGACGGAGAGTCAAAATCTTCGAAAACACGAATTCGTGGGAGGCGTTCCACACCGTTTGCACAAGTAGTACTCATCACAGCGAGTAAAAACCACTTACTTTCAATATCCTCTTAAGAGTTTTCAAAGATTGCGATTGTGAACAACATTCAAGATCTAGGAAATCAGGAATTTATGAGACGCGCTCCATACCGTGCGCATAAGTAGTACTCATCAACGCTAGTAAAAACCACCTACTTTCAACCTGCTCTTACAACTTTTCAAACAGGGAGTAAAAATCTCGGAAAGTAGGAATTAATGGGACGCGTGCCACACCATGCGCGCAAGTATTGCTCATCACCGCTAGTTCAAACCACCTTCTTTCCACATGCTCTTACAAGTTGTCAAAGAGTAAGATTATGACGGAGAGTCAAAATCTCGGAAATCAGGAATTGATGGGACGCCATCCACACCTTAAGCAGAAGTAATTCTCGTCACAGCTAGTAAAACCCACCTATCTTGAAGCAAGCTCGTACAAGTTTTCAAAGAGTGAGACTATAACCGAGAGTCAACATCTCGGAAATCAGGAATTGATGGGACGCGCTCCACATCGTGCGAACAACTAGTACTTATCACAGCTTGTAAAAACCAGCTACTTTGAATATGCTATTAATAGTTTTTAAAGAGTGAGATGATGACCAAGAGCCAAAATCGCAGAAAGCAGGAATTGATGGGACGCGCTCCACACCATGCACACAAGTAGTACTAAGCACAGGTACTAAAAGCAACTTCCTTTCAACGTGCTCTTCAGAGTTTTAAAAGAGTGTGATTGTCAACGAGACTCAAAGTCTCGGACATCAGGAGTAATGAAAAGCCCTCAGTTCCGTGCACGAAAGTGGCAGCTAGTAAAAACCAACTACTTTCAACTTGCTCCTACAAGTTTTCAAAGAGTGAGATTATGACAATGACTCAAAATCTCGGAAAACAGCTAGTAAAAAAACAGCTAGTAAAGCTAGTTTCAAGATGCTATTACAAGTTTTCAAAGAGTGAGATTATGAGCCAGGGTCAAAATCTGGGAAAAGAGGAAGTGATGGGACGCGCTCCACACCGTGCGCCCCAGTAAGTACTCATGACAGTTACTAAAATCCACCCTCTTTCAAAATGCTCTTACAAGTTTTAAAAGAGTGAGATTAAGACGAGAGTCAAAATGTCAGAACTCAAAAATTTATGTGACGTGCATCACAGCTAGTCAAATCCAATTACTTTGAACATGGTTTTCAAAGAGTGAAATTATTACCGCGATTCAAAATCTCGGAAATCAGGAATTGATGGGACGCACTTCCCACCATGCGCACAAGAAGTTCTCTAGTAAAACCCACATAACTTCAAAATTCTCGTACAAGTTTTCAAAGAGTAAGATGAAACCCGACATTCCAAATCTAGGAAATCAGCAATTGATGGGAGACGCTCCAATACTTGTCACATCTAGTAACATCCACCCTCTTACAACTTTTAAAAGACTGAGATTATGACCGAGAGTCAAAATCTCGGAAATCAAGAATTGATGGTACCAAGTCCACACTGTGCGCACAAGTAATACTCAACACACGAAGAAAAAAACAACCTGCTTTGCTCTTACAACTTTTGAAAGAGTGAGATTAAGAGCGAGAGTCAAAATCTCGGAAATCAGGAATAAATGGGACGCGCTCCAATCCATGCGAAAAAGTAGGCCTCATGACAGCTAGTAAAAACCACATACTTTCAAGACGCTCTTACAAGTCTTCAAAGAGTGAGATTATAACCAAGAGTCAAAATCTCGGAAGAAAGGAATTGATGGCACGCGCTCCACACCGACCGCACAAGTAGTACTCATCACAGCTAGTAAAAGCCACCTAATTTCAATATCCTCTTAAGAATTTTCAAACATTGCGATTATGAACGAGAGTCAAAATCTCGGAATTCAGGAATTGATGGGACGCGCTGCACACTGTGCTCACAAGTACTACCCATCACAGCTAGTTAAAACCACCTACTTTCAAGTTCCTCTTACAAGTTTTCTCGGAAATCAGAAAATCATGAGACGCGCTCAATACCATGCTCTCAAGTAGTACTCATCACAGCAAGTAAAATCCACCTACTTTCAACCTGCTCTTACAATTTTTCAAACAGCGAAGATATCACCGGGAGTCAAAATCTTAAAAACTAGGAATTCGTGGGACGAGAGTCGCACCGTGTGCAAGAGTATTATTCATCAGAGCTAGTAAAAACAACCTTGTTTCCACATGCTCTTACAAGTTGTCAAAGACTAAGATTATGACGGAGAGTCAAAATCTCGGAATTCGGGAATTGATGGGACACGCTCCGCACCTTAAGCAGAAGTAGTCCTCGTCACAGCTAGTAAAAACCACCTACTTTCAAGAAGCTCTTACAAGTTTTTAAAGACTGAGATTATAACCGAAAGTAAACATCTTGGAAATCAGGAATTCATGGGACGCGCTCCACACCGTGCGCCCCAGTAGTACTCATCACAGCTAGTAAAAACCACCTACTTTCAAAATGCTCTTACATGTTTTAAAAGAGTGTGATTAAGACCGAGAGTCAAAATCTCAGAAATCAGAAATTTATGGGAGGTGCTCCATAACTTGCGCGCAAATAGTACTCATCAAAGCTAGTCAAATCCAATTACTTTGAACATGCTCTTACAAGTTTTCAAAGAGTGAAATTATTACCGAGATTTAAAATCTACTACTTATCACAGCTTGTAAAACCAGCTACTTTGAATATGCTATAACAAGTTTCAAAAAAGTAAGATGACGACCGAGAGTCAAATTCTCAGAAATGAGGAATTGGTGGGACGCGCTCCACACCATGCGCTAAAAACCACATACTTTGAAGAAGTCAAAGAGTGAAATGATAACCGACATTCAAAATCTCGGAAATGAGGAAGAGAGGGAGGCGCTCCACACCTTACGCAGAAGTAATACTCGTCACAGCTAGCAAAAACCACCTACTTGCAACAAGCTCTTACAAGATTTCAAAGAGTAAAAACCACCTCCTTTTAACGTGCTCTTAAGAGTTTTCAAAGAGTCTGATTATGAACGGGAGTCAAAGTCTCGGACATCAGGAATTGATGGGACGCAGTCAACACCGTACACAAAGGTGGCACTCATCACAGCTAGTTAAAACCACCTACTTTCATCATGCTCCTAAAAGTTTTCAAAGAGTGAGCTTATGACCGAGAGTCAAAACCTCCGAAATCAGGAATTCATGAGACGCGCTCCATGCCGAGCGCACAAGTAGTACTCATCACGACTAGTAAAAACTACCTTCTTTCCACATGCTCTTACAACTTTTCAAACAGCGAAAGTATAACCGGGAGTCAAAATCTTGGAAACTAGGAATTTAAGAAAAGACAGTCACACCGTGCGCACAAGTATTACTCATCACAGCTAGAAAAACCACATTCTTTCCACACGCTCTTACAAGTTGTCAAAGACTAAGATTATGACGGAGAGTCAAAATCTCGGAAATCGGAAATTGATGGCACGCGCTTCGCACCTTAAGCAGAAGTAATACTCATCACAGCTAGTAAAAATCACCAATTTTCGACACGATCTTAAAAGTTTTCAAAGAGGGAGATTATGACCAAGAGTCAAAATGTCGGAATTCAGGAATAGATGGAACGCGCTTCACATCGCGCTTAATAGTAGTAGTAATCGCAGCTAGTTCAAACCACCTACCTTCAAGATGGTCTTACAAGTTTTTAAAGAGTGAGATGATGACCGAGAGTCAGAATCTCGGACATAAGAATTGATGGGACGCGCTCAGCACCGTGCACAAAAGTGGCACTCATTACAGCTAGTAAAACCCACCTACTTTCAACATGCTCCTACAAGTTTTCAAAGAGCAAGCTTATGACCGAGAGTCAAAATCTCGGAAATCAGGAATTCATGGGACGCGCTCCAGACAGTTCCCACAAGTACAACTAGTCACCGCTAGTAAAAATCACCAATTTTCGACATGATCTTACAAGTTTTGAAGGAGGCAGATTATAACGCAGACTCAAAATCTCGGAAATCAGGAATTGATGGGACGCGCGCCACATCTTCAGCAGAAGTAGTACTCGTCACAGCTAGTAAAAACCACCTACTTTTAACATGCTCCTACAAGTTTTCAAAGAGTGACATTATGACGGAGAGTCAAAATCTCGGAAAAAAGGAATTCATGGGACGCCCTCCACTCTGTTCGCACAATTAGCACTCATCACAGCGAAGAAACACCACTTACTTTCAACATGCTCTTAAGAGTTTTTGAAAGAGTGCAATTATGAACAAGAGTGAAAATCTGGGAAATCAGGAACTGACGGGACGAGCTCTACACCGACAGCACAAGTAGTACTCATCAAAGGTAGTAAAAGCCACCTACTTTCAATATCCTCTTACGAGTTTTTAAAGAGTGCGATTATGAACGAGATTCAAGATCTCGGAAATCAGAAATTGATGAGACCCAATCCACACCGTGCGCACAAGTACTACTCATCACAGCGAGTAAAAACCAGCCTACTTTGAACATGCTCTTACAAGTTTTGACAGAGTGAGCTTATGACCGAGGGTCAAAATCTCGGAAATCAGGAATTCATGGAACGCTCTCCAGACCGTTCTCACAAGTAGTACTAGTCACAGATAATAAAAACTACCAACCTTAAAATGATCTTACAAGTTTTCAAAGAGGGAGATTATCACCAACAGTCATAAGCTCGGAATTCAGGAATTGATGGGACGCGCTCCACACCGTGCCACTAGTAGTAGTCATCACAGCTAGTTAAAACCACCTTCTTTCGAGAAGCTCTTACAAGTTTTGAAAGAGTGAGATGATGACCGAGAGTAAAAATCTCGGAAATCAGGAATTCATGTGACGTGCTCCATACCTTTCCCACATGTAGTACTCATCACAGCTAGTGAAATCCAATTAATTTGAACATGCTCTTATAAGTTTTTACAGTGTGAAATTATTAGCGAGATCCAAAATCTCAGAAATGAGGAATTGATGGAACGCGCTCCTCACTATGCGCACAAGTAGTACTTTTCAAAGCTAGTAAAAACCACATACCTTCAAGACTCTCGTACAAGTTTTCAAAGAGTGAGATGATAACCGACATTCAAAATTCGGATATCAGGAATTGATGGGAGGCCCTCCACACAGAGCACAAGTAGTACTCATCACAGCTAGTAAAAACCACCTACTTTCAACAAGCTCTTACAAGATTTCAAAGAGTGAGATTATAACCGAGAGTCAAAATCTCGGAAAACAGGAATTCATGGGACGCCCTCCACGTCGTTCGCACAAGTAGTACTCATCACAGCGAGTAAAAACCACTTACTTTTAACATGCTGTTAAGGGTTTTAAAGAGTGCGATTATGAACAAGAGTGAAGATCTCGGAAATCAGTAATTGATGAGAAACGCTCCACAACGTGCCCGGAAGTAGTACTCATCACAGCGAGTAAAAACCAGGTACGTTTTACATGCTCTTACAAGTTTTCAAAGAGTGAGCTCATGACAGAGAATGAAAATCTCGGAACTCAGGAATTCATAGGACGCGCTCCAGACAGTTCTCACAAGTAGTAGTAGTCACAGCTAGTAAAAATCACAAACTTTCTACATGATCCTACAAGTTTTATAAAAAAGGGAGATTAAGACAGAGAGTCAAAATCTCGGAATTCAGGAATTGATGGAAGACGCTCCACACTGTGCTCACTAGTAGTAATCATCACAGCTAGTTAAAACCACCTACTTTCAAGATGCTCTTACAAGTTTTCAAAGAGTGAGATGATGACCGAGAGTCAAAATCTCGGTAATCAGGAATTTATGAGACGTGCTCCATACCTTCCGGACAAGTAGTACTCATCACAGCTAGTTAAATTCAATTACCTTGAACATGCTCTTACAAGTTTTTAAAGAGTGAAATTATTACCGAGATTGAAAATGTCGGAAAACAGGAATTAATGGGACGCGCTCTCTACCATGCGCACAAGAAGTACTTTTTAAAGCTAGTAAAAACAACATACCTTCACGATTCTCGTACAAGTTTTTAAAGAGTGAGATGATAATCGACATTTAAAATCTCGGAAATCAGGAATTGATGAGAGGCCCTCCACACAGTGCGCACAAGTAGTACTCATCACAGCTAGTAAAAAGGATCTACCTTCTACATGCTCTTCCAAGTCTTTAAAGAGTGAGATGATGACCGAGAGTCAAAATCTCGGAAATCAGGAATAGATGGCAGGCGCTCCACACCTTGAGCACAAGTAATAGTCGTCACATGTAGTAAAAACCACCCTTTCTCAACATGCTCTTACAAGTTTTCAAAGAGTGAGATGATAACCGAGATTCAAAATCTCGAAAATAAAGAATTAATGGGAGGCCCTCCACACCATGCGCACAAGTACTACTCATCACAGCTAGTAAAAACCTCCTATATTCAACATCCTCTTAGGAGTTTTCAAAGACTGAGATTATGACCGAGATTCAAATTCTCGGAAATCAAGAAGTGATTGCACGCAGTCCACACTGTGTGCACAAGTAGTACTCAACACACGAAGAAAAAACACCCTACTTTCAAAATTCTCTTACAAGTTTTAAAAGAGTGAGATTATCACCAAGAGTCAAAATCTCGGAAATGAGGAATTGATGGGACGCGCTCCACATCTTAAGCGGAAGTAATACTCGTCACAGCTAGTAAAAACCACCTACTTTTAACAAGTTCCACAAGTTTTCAAAGAGTGAGATTATAACCGAGAGTCAACATCTGGGAAATCAGGAATTGATGGGACGCGCTCCACATCCTGCGCACAACTAGTTCTTCTCACAGCTTCTAAAAACCAGCTACTTTCAATCTCACAGCTTCTAAAAACCAGCTACTTTCAATCTGCTATTACAAGTTTTGAAAGAGTGAGATGATGACCGAGAGTCAAAATCTCGGAAATCAGAAATTCTTGAGACGCGCTCCATGCCGTGCGGACAAGTAGTACTCATCACAGCTGGTAAAAAGCACCTACTTTCAATTTGCTCTTACAACTTTTGAAACAGGGAGATTATCACCCGGAGTCAAAATCTTGGAAAAGAAGAATTCATGTGAGGCCCTCCACTCCTTGCGCACAAGTACTACTCATCACAGCTAGTAAAAACCTCCTACATTCAACAAGCTCTTACAAGTTGTCAAAGACTGAGATTATGACCGAGAGTCAAAATCTCGGAAATCAAGAATTGATGGCACGCCTTCAACACTGTGTGCACAAGTAGTACTCAACACACGAAGAAAAAACCACCTACTTTCAAAATGGTCTTACAAGTTTCGAAAGAGTGAGATTAAGACCGAAGGTCAAAATCTTGGAAATCAGAATTTATTGGACGCGCTCCCAACCATGCGCAAAAGTAGCCCTCATGACAGCTAGTAAAAACCACATACTTTTAAGACGCTCTTACAAGTTTTTAAAGAGTGGGATTATCACCGAGAGTCAAAATCTCGGAAAACAGGAATTGATGGGACGCACTGCACACCTTGCGCACACTCATCACAGCTAGTAAAAACCACCTACTTTCAGCATGGTCTAACAAGTTTTCAAAGAATGAGGTTATGACCGAGATTCATAATCTTGAAAATCAGAATTTATTGGACGCGCTCCCAACCATGCGCAAAAGTAGCCCTCATGACAGCTAGTAAAAACCACATACTTTTAAGACGCTCTTACAAGTTTTTTAAAGTGGGGATTATCACCGAGAGTCAAAATCTCGGAAAACAGGAATTGATGGAACGCACTGCACACCTTGCGCACACTCATCACAGCTAGTAAAAACCACCTACTTTCAGCATGGTCTGACAAGTTTTCAAAGAAGGAGGTTATGACCGAGATTCAAAATCTTGGAAATCAGGAATTTATGGGACGCGTTCCTCACCTTCAGCACAAGTAATACTCGTCACAGCTAGTAAGAACCACCTACTTTCAACATGCTCCTACAAGTTTTCAAAGAGTAAGATTATGACGGGGAATCAAAATCTCCGAAAAAGGAATTCATGGGACGCGCTCCACACCTTTAGCACAAGTAGTACTCGTCACATCGAGTAAAAACCATCTACCTTCTACATGCTCTTCCCAAGTTTTAAAAGAGTGACATGATGACCGAGAGTGAACATCTAGGAAGTCAGGAATTGATGGGAGGCGCTCCGCACCTTGAGCACAAGTACTACTCATCAGAGCTAGTAAAAATCTCCTACATTCAACATCCTCTTAAGTTTTCAAAGACTGAGATTATGACCGAGATTCAAAATCTCGGAAATCAGGAATTGCTTGGACGCGCTCCTCACCTTAAGCAGAAGTAATACTCGTCACAGCTATTAAAAACCACCTACTTTCAACAAGCTCTTACAAGTTTTCAAAGGGGTGAGATTATAACCGAGATTGAACATCTCGGAAATCAGGAATACATGGGACGCGCTCAACATCGTGCGCACAACTAGTTCTTCTTACAGCTTGTAAAAACGAGCTATTTTTTTAACAACTTTATTGATTACAACACAAAGACAAACTATTACAATCAATTACTGTTAGTAAGGTACATACACTTCTGACAATACGGAAAGTTGTACTACTAGCAACTATACCTACATCAGATACGTGATATATTAACAATATGTATACAATAACCACACTACTAACAATACAATGCTTTACTTAGTACGTAACCAACAATACACCTCTGTAATTATCTATTATAATAATTGTTTTTATTATTTAGTTTTTTGTTACAGAAACAGCTAGTAATGAAGGGCGACTACATTTATACTTGCATCCACTAACGCAGAACAACAATTGATACAGCATCTAAACACGTTCACGAAGCTAGTGTTAACATCAGAAAGAAAGAAACAACCGGAAAATAGAGTGAGGCAAATTAAAATTGAGGGAGTTCCATTTCCTGTTGTATTGATTAATATTACCTGAAGTTACTGCGATATATTTTTCTAAAAGTATTTTTTCACAGAGCCAGAGACACAAATTTCTGAGAATGACGTTGGTTTGTTTGCTGTGGCGTTCACATACAAAAAGTATTTTCCTACAAGGATGAGATGATTTGATTAGGCTAAACAGGGTTCAGAGGAGTGGATAATTTCAAAAGCAATGTCAAGTCTGTCAGATCTGGTTTTCATTCGCTTATGTTGAATCAATCTTGAAATTTTGCCCAAAAAGGGGGCTGCACAATGCAGTCTATAAACAAATGCCAAATAGTGTGGGTCTCAGAAGGGCAGAAAGGACAGTAAGGAGAGTCAACTTTTTTCATTTTGTGCAATAAATTATTTGTCGGTAGAATGTGGTGATTGATCTTGTACTGGAACATA
>JAEMWC010001105.1:235000-268474 GCA_016490735.1 Pachyseris speciosa | reverse complement strand
CCTTTGGAAAAATTGCAAAAAAACTTCAAACCTCATAAAGGGTGTTTTTGGCCTTTAACCTACTCGAAATCATGCCTAGCTATCATTTCTTGATACCTTCTAGCCATACACAAACACAGAAACAAATTTCAAATTTTGCCCCAAAACCCAAAGTTTGCATGACCCCGGCCCTTTGGAAAAATTGCAAAAAACTTCAAACCTCATAAAGGCTGTTTTTGGCCTTTAACTACTCGAAATCATGCCTAGCTATCATTTCTTGATACCTTCTAGCCATACACAAACACAGAAAAAATTTCAAATTTTGCCCAAAACCCAAAGTTTGCATGACCCCGGCCCTTTGGAAAAATTGGCAAAAAACTCAAACTCATAAAGGTGTTTTTGGCCTTTAACCTACTCGAAATCATGCCTAGCTATCATTTCTTGATACCTTCTAGCCATACACAAACACAGAAACAAATTTCAAATTTTGCCCCAAAACCCAAAGTTTGCATGACCGGCCCTTTGGAAAAATTGCAAAAAACTTCAAACCTCATAAAGGTGTTTTTGGCTTTAACCTACTCGAAATCATGCCTAGCTATCATTTCTTGATACCTTCTAGCCATACACAAACACAGAAAAAAATTTTCAAATTTTGCCCCAAAACCAAAGTTTGCATGACCCCGGCCCTTTGGAAAAATTGCAAAACTTCAAACCTCATAAAGGCTGTTTTTGGCCTTTAACTACTCGAAATCATGCCTAGCTATCATTTCTTGATACCTTCTAGCCATACACAACAAGAAAAAATTTCAAATTTTGCCCCAACCAAAGTTTGCATGACCCCGGCCCTTTGGAAATTGCAAAAACTTCAAACCTCATAAAGGGTGTTTTGGCCTTTAACCTACTCGAAATCATGCCTAGCTATCATTTCTTGATACTTCTAGCCATACACAAACACAGAAAAAATTTCAATTTTGCCCCAAAACCCAAAGTTTGCATGACCCGGCCCTTTGGAAAAATTGCAAAAAACTTCAAACCTCATAAAGGCTGTTTTTGGCCTTTAACCTACTCGAAATCATGCCTAGCTATCATTTCTTGATACCTTCTAGCCATACACAAACACAGAAACAAATTTCAAATTTTGCCCCAAAACCCAAAGTTTGCATGACCCGGCCCTTTGGAAAAATTGCAAAAAACTTCAAACCTCATAAAGGCTGTTTTTGGCCTTTAACTACTCGAAATCATGCCTAGCTATCATTTCTTGATACCTTCTAGCCATACACAACACAGAAAACAAATTTCAAATTTTGCCAAAACCCAAAGTTTGCATGACCCGGCCCTTTGGAAAAATTGCAAAAAACTTCAAACCTCATAAAGGGCTGTTTTTGGCCTTTAACCTACTCGAAATCATGCCTAGCTATCATTTCTTGATACCTCTAGCCATACACAAAACAGAAAAAATTTCAAATTTGCCCCAAACCCAAAGTTTGCATGACCCGGCCCTTTGGAAAAATTGCAAAAAACTTCAAACCTCATAAAGGGTGTTTTTTGCCTTTAACCTACTCGAAATCATGCTAGCTATCATTTCTTGATACCTTCTAGCCATACACAAACACAGAAAAAATTTCAAATTTTGCCCCAAAACCCAAAGTTTGCATGACCCCGGCCTTTGGAAAAATTGCAAAAAACTTCAAACCTCATAAAGGCTGTTTTTGGCCTTTAACCTACTCGAAATCATGCCTAGCTATCATTTCTTGATACCTTCTAGCCATACACAACACAGAAAAAATTTCAAATTTTGCCCCAAAACCCAAAGTTTGCATGACCCCGGCCCTTTGGAAAAATTGCAAAAAACTTCAAACCTCATAAAGGCTGTTTTTGGCCTTTAACCTACTCGAAATCATGCTAGCTATCATTTCTTGATACCTTCTAGCCATACACAAACACAGAACAAATTTCAAATTTGCCCAAAACCCAAAGTTTGCATGACCCCCCCTTTGGAAAAATTGCAAAAAACTTCAAACCTCATAAAGGCTGTTTTTGGCCTTTAACCTACTCGAAATCATGCCTAGCTATCATTTCTTGATACCTTCTAGCCATACACAAACACAGAAAAAATTTCAAATTTTGCCCCAAAACCCAAAGTTTGCATGACCCCGGCCCTTTGGAAAAATTGCAAAAACTTCAAACCTCATAAAGGGTGTTTTTGGCCTTTAACCTACTCGAAATCATGCCTAGCTATCATTTCTTGATACCTTCTAGCCATACACAAACACAGAAAAAATTTCAAATTTTGCCCCAAACCCAAAGTTTGCATGACCCCGGCCCTTTGGAAAAATTGCAAAAACTTCAAACCTCATAAAGGCTGTTTTTGGCCTTTAACCTACTCGAAATCATGCCTAGCTATCATTTCTTGATACCTTCTAGCCATACACAAACACAGAAAAAAATTTCAAATTTTGCCCCAAAACCCAAAGTTTGCATGACCCCGGCCCTTTGGAAAATTGCAAAAAACTTCAAACTCATAAAGGCTGTTTTTGGCCTTTACCTACTCGAAATCATGCCTAGCTATCATTTTCTTGATACCTTCTAGCCATACACAAACACAGAAACAAATTTCAAATTTTGCCCCAAAACCAAAGTTTGCATGACCCCGGCCCTTTGGAAAAATTGCAAAAAACTTCAAACCTCATAAAGCTGTTTTTGGCCTTTAACCTACTCGAAATCATGCCTAGCTATCATTTCTTGATACTTCTAGCCATACACAAACACAGAAAAATTTCAAATTTTGCCCCAAACCCAAAGTTTGCATGACCCGGCCCTTTGGAAAAATTGCAAAAAACTTCAAACCTCATAAAGGCTGTTTTTGGCCTTTAACCTACTCGAAATCATGCCTAGCTATCATTTCTTGATACCTTCTAGCCATACACAAACACAGAAACAAATTTCAAATTTTTGCCCCAAAACCCAAAGTTTGCATGACCCGGCCCTTTGGAAAAATTGCAAAAAACTTCAAACCTCATAAAGGCTGTTTTTGGCCTTTAACCTACTCGAAATCATGCCTAGCTATCATTTCTTGATACCTTCTAGCCATACACAAACACAGAAACAAATTTCAAATTTTGCCCCAAAACCCAAAGTTTGCATGACCCCGGCCCTTTGGAAAAATTGCAAAAAACTTCAAACCTCATAAAGGGTGTTTTTGGCCTTTAACCTACTCGAAATCATGCCTAGCTATCATTTCTTGATACCTTCTAGCCATACACAAACACAGAAAACAAATTTCAAATTTTGCCCCAAAACCCAAAGTTTGCATGACCCCGGCCCTTTGGAAAATTGCAAAAAACTTCAAACTCATAAAGGCTGTTTTTGGCCTTTAACCTACTCGAAATCATGCCTAGCTATCATTTCTTGATACCTTCTAGCCATACACAAACACAGAAAAAAATTTCAAATTTTGCCCCAAACCCAAAGTTTGCATGACCCCGGCCCTTGGAAAAATTGCAAAAAACTTCAAACCTCATAAAGGCTGTTTTTGGCCTTTAACCTACTCGAAATCATGCCTAGCTATCATTTCTTGATACCTTCTAGCCATACACAAACACAGAAACAAATTTCAAATTTTGCCCCAAAACCCAAAGTTTGCATGACCCCGGCCCTTTGGAAAAATTGCAAAAAACTTCAAACCTCATAAAGGCTGTTTTTGGCCTTTAACCTACTCGAAATCATGCCTAGCTATCATTTCTTGATACCTTCTAGCCATACACAACACAGAAAAAATTTCAAATTTTGCCCCAAAACCCAAAGTTTGCATGACCCCGGCCCTTTGGAAAAATTGCAAAAAACTTCAAACCTCATAAAGGGTGTTTTTGGCCTTTAACCTACTCGAAATCATGCCTAGCTATCATTTCTTGATACCTTCTAGCCATACACAACACAGAAACAAATTTCAAATTTTGCCCCAAAACCAAAGTTTGCATGACCCCGGCCCTTTGGAAAAATTGCAAAAAACTTCAAACCTCATAAAGGCTGTTTTTGGCCTTTAACCTACTCGAAATCATGCCTAGCTATCATTTCTTGATACCTTCTAGCCATACACAAACACAGAAACAAATTTCAAATTTTGCCCAAAACCCAAAGTTTGCATGACCCGGCCCTTTGGAAAAATTGCAAAAAACTTCAAACCTCATAAAGGGTGTTTTTGGCCTTTAACCTACTCGAAATCATGCCTAGCTATCATTTCTTGATACCTTCTAGCCATACACAAACACAGAAAAAAATTTCAAATTTTGCCCCAAACCCAAAGTTTGCATGACCCCGGCCTTTGGAAAAATTGCAAAAAACTTCAAACCTCATAAAGGGTGTTTTGGCCTTTAACCTACTCGAAATCATGCCTAGCTATCATTTCTTGATACCTTCTAGCCATACACAAACACAGAAAAAATTTCAAATTTTGCCCAAAACCCAAAGTTTGCATGACCCCGGCCCTTTGGAAAAATTGCAAAAACTTCAAACCTCATAAAGGGTGTTTTTGGCCTTTAACCTACTCGAAATCATGCCTAGCTATCATTTCTTGATACCTTCTAGCCATACACAAACACAGAAACAAATTTCAAATTTTGCCAAAACCCAAAGTTTGCATGACCCCGGCCTTTGGAAAAATTGCAAAAAACTTCAAACCTCATAAAGGGTGTTTTTGGCCTTTAACCTACTCGAAATCATGCCTAGCTATCATTTCTTGATACCTTCTAGCCATACACAAACACAGAAACAAATTTCAAATTTTGCCCAAAACCAAAGTTTGCATGACCCGGCCCTTTGGAAAAATTGCAAAAAACTTCAAACCTCATAAAGGGTGTTTTTGGCCTTTAACCTACTCGAAATCATGCCTAGCTATCATTTCTTGATACCTTCTAGCCATACACAAACACAGAAACAAATTTCAAATTTTGCCCCAAAACCAAAGTTTGCATGACCGGCCCTTTGGAAAAATTGCAAAAAACTTCAAACCTCATAAAGGGTGTTTTTTGGCCTTAACCTACTCGAAATCATGCCTAGCTATCATTTCTTGATACCTTCTAGCCATACACAAACACAGAAAAAAATTTCAAATTTTGCCCCAAAAAAAGTTTGCATGACCCCGGCCCTTTGGAAAAATTGCAAAAAACTTCAAACCTCATAAAGGGTGTTTTTGGCCTTTAACCTACTCGAAATCATGCCTAGCTATCATTTCTTGATACCTTCTAGCCATACACAAACACAGAAAAAAATTTCAAATTTTGCCCCAAAACCCAAAGTTTGCATGACCCGGCCCTTTGGAAAAATTGCAAAAACTTCAACCTCATAAAGGCTGTTTTTGGCCTTTAACCTACTCGAAATCATGCCTAGCTATCATTTCTTGATACCTTCTAGCCATACACAAACACAGAAAAAATTTCAAATTTTGCCCCAAAACCCAAAGTTTGCATGACCCCGGCCCTTTGGAAAAATTGCAAAAAACTTCAAACCTCATAAAGGTGTTTTTGGCCTTTAACCTACTCGAAATCATGCCTAGCTATCATTTCTTGATACCTTCTAGCCATACACAAACACAGAAAAAATTTCAAATTTTGCCCCAAAACCCAAAGTTTGCATGACCCCGGCCCTTTGGAAAAATTGCAAAAAACTTCAAACCTCATAAAGGGTGTTTTTGGCCTTTAACCTACTCGAAATCATGCCTAGCTATCATTTCTTGATACCTTCTAGCCATACACAAACACAGAAACAAATTTCAAATTTTGCCCCAAAACCCAAAGTTTGCATGACCCGGCCCTTTGGAAAAATTGCAAAAAACTTCAAACCTCATAAAGGCTGTTTTTGGCCTTTAACCTACTCGAAATCATGCCTAGCTATCATTTCTTGATACCTTCTAGCCATACACAAACACAGAAACAAATTTCAAATTTTGCCCCAAAACCCAAAGTTTGCATGACCCCGGCCTTTGGAAAAATTGCAAAAAACTTCAAACCTCATAAAGGGTGTTTTTGGCCTTTAACCTACTCGAAATCATGCCTAGCTATCATTCTTGATACCTTCTAGCCATACACAAACACAGAAAAAAATTTCAAATTTTGCCCAAAACCCAAAGTTTGCATGACCCCGGCCTTTGGAAAAATTGCAAAAAACTTCAAACCTCATAAAGGGTGTTTTTGGCCTTTAACCTACTCGAAATCATGCCTAGCTATCATTTCTTGATACCTTCTAGCCATACACAAACACAGAAAAAAATTTCAAATTTTGCCCAAAACCCAAAGTTTGCATGACCCCGGCCCTTTGGAAAAATTGCAAAAAACTTCAAACCTCATAAAGGGTGTTTTTGGCCTTTAACCTACTCGAAATCATGCCTAGCTATCATTTCTTGATACCTTCTAGCCATACACAAACACAGAAAAAAATTTCAAATTTTGCCCCAAAACCCAAAGTTTGCATGACCCGGCCCTTTGGAAAAATTGCAAAAAACTTCAAACCTCATAAAGGCTGTTTTTGGCCTTTAACCTACTCGAAATCATGCCTAGCTATCATTTCTTGATACCTTCTAGCCATACACAAACACAGAAAAAATTTCAAATTTTGCCCCAAAACCCAAAGTTTGCATGACCCCGGCCCTTTGAAAAATTGCAAAAAACTTCAAACCTCATAAAGGGTTTTTTGGCCTTTAACCTACTCGAAATCATGCCTAGCTATCATTTCTTGATACCTTCTAGCCATACACAAACACAGAAAAAAATTTCAAATTTTGCCCCAAAACCCAAAGTTTGCATGACCCCGGCCCTTTGGAAAATTGCAAAAAACTTCAAACCTCATAAAGGGTGTTTTTGGCCTTTAACCTACTCGAAATCATGCCTAGCTATCATTTCTTGATACCTTCTAGCCATACACAAACACAGAAAAAAATTTCAAATTTTGCCCCAAAACCCAAAGTTTGCATGACCCCGGCCCTTTGGAAAAATTGCAAAAACTTCAAACCTCATAAAGGGTGTTTTTGGCCTTTAACCTACTCGAAATCATGCCTAGCTATCATTTCTTGATACCTTCTAGCCATACACAAACACAGAAAAAATTTCAAATTTTGCCCCAAAACCCAAAGTTTGCATGACCCCGGCCCTTTGGAAAAATTGCAAAAAACTTCAAACCTCATAAAGGGTGTTTTTGGCCTTTAACCTACTCGAAATCATGCCTAGCTATCATTTCTTGATACCTTCTAGCCATACACAAACACAGAAAAAAATTTCAAATTTTGCCCCAAAACCCAAAGTTTGCATGACCCGGCCCTTTGGAAAAATTGCAAAAAACTTCAACCTCATAAAGGGTGTTTTTGGCCTTTAACCTACTCGAAATCATGCCTAGCTATCATTTCTTGATACCTTCTAGCCATACACAAACACAGAAAAAAATTTCAAATTTTGCCCCAAAACCAAAGTTTGCATGACCCCGGCCCTTTGGAAAAATTGCAAAAAACTTCAAACCTCATAAAGGGTGTTTTTGGCCTTTAACCTACTCGAAATCATGCCTAGCTATCATTTCTTGATACCTTCTAGCCATACACAAACACAGAAAAAAATTTCAAATTTTGCCCCAAAACCAAAGTTTGCATGACCCCGGCCCTTTGGAAAAATTGCAAAAAACTTCAAACCTCATAAAGGGTGTTTTTGGCCTTTAACCTACTCGAAATCATGCCTAGCTATCATTTCTTGATACCTTCTAGCCATACAAACACAGAAAAAATTTCAAATTTTGCCCCAAAACCAAAGTTTGCATGACCCCGGCCCTTTGGAAAAATTGCAAAAATTCAAACCTCATAAAGGGTGTTTTTGGCCTTTAACCTACTCGAAATCATGCCTAGCTATCATTTCTTGATACCTTCTAAGCCATACACAAACACAGAAAACAAATTTCAAATTTGCCCCAAAACCCAAAGTTTGCATGACCCCGGCCCTTTGGAAAAATTGCAAAAAACTTCAAACCTCATAAAGGTGTTTTTGGCCTTTAACCTACTCGAAATCATGCCTAGCTATCATTCTTGATACCTTCTAGCCATACACAAACACAGAAAAAAATTTCAAATTTTGCCCCAAAACCCAAAGTTTGCATGACCCCGGCCCTTTGGAAAAATTGCAAAAAAACTTCAAACCTCATAAAGGGTGTTTTTGGCCTTTAACCTACTCGAAATCATGCCTAGCTATCATTTCTTGATACCTTCTAGCCATACACAAACACAGAAAAAAATTTCAAATTTTGCCCCAAAACCCAAAGTTTGCATGACCCCGGCCCTTTGGAAAAATGCAAAAAACTTCAAACCTCATAAAGGGTGTTTTGGCCTTTAACCTACTCGAAATCATGCCTAGCTATCATTTCTTGATACCTTCTAGCCATACACAAACACAGAAAAAAATTTCAAATTTTGCCCCAAACCCAAAGTTTGCATGACCCCGGCCCTTTGGAAAAATTGCAAAAAACTTCAAACCTCATAAAGGTGTTTTTGGCCTTTAACCTACTCGAAATCATGCCTAGCTATCATTTCTTGATACCTTCTAGCCATACACAAAACACAGAAAAAAATTTCAAATTTTGCCCCAAAACCCAAAGTTTGCATGACCCCGGCCCTTTGGAAAAATTGCAAAAAACTTCAAACCTCATAAAGGGTGTTTTTTGGCCTTTAACCTACTCGAAATCATGCCTAGCTATCATTTCTTGATACCTTCTAGCCATACACAAACACAGAAAAAATTTCAAATTTTGCCCCAAAACCCAAAGTTTGCATGACCCCGGCCCTTTGGAAAAATTGCAAAAAACTTCAAACCTCATAAAGGGTGTTTTTGGCCTTTAACCTACTCGAAATCATGCCTAGCTATCATTTCTTGATACCTTCTAGCCATACACAAACACAGAAAAAAATTTCAAATTTGCCCCAAAACCCAAAGTTTGCATGACCCCGCCCTTTGGAAAAATTGCAAAAAACTTCAAACCTCATAAAGGGTGTTTTTGGCCTTTAACCTACTCGAAATCATGCCTAGCTATCATTTCTTGATACCTTCTAGCCATACACAAAACACAGAAAAAAATTCAAATTTTGCCCCCAAAACCCAAAGTTTGCATGACCCCGGCCCTTTGGAAAAATTGCAAAAAACTTCAAACCTCATAAAGGGTGTTTGGCCTTTAACCTACTCGAAATCATGCCTAGCTATCATTTCTTGATACCTTCTAGCCATACACAAACACAGAAAAAAATTTCAAATTTTGCCCCAAAACCCAAAGTTTGCATGACCCCGGCCCTTTGGAAAAATTGCAAAAAACTTCAAACCTCATAAAGGGTGTTTTGGCCTTTAACCTACTCGAAATCATGCCTAGCTATCATTTCTTGATACCTTCTAGCCATACACAAACACAGAAAAAAATTTCAAATTTTGCCCCAAAACCCAAAGTTTGCATGACCCCGGCCCTTTGGAAAAATTGCAAAAAACTTCAAACCTCATAAAGGGTGTTTTTGGCCTTTAACCTACTCGAAATCATGCCTAGCTATCATTTCTTGATACCTTCTAGCCATACACAAACACAGAAAAAAATTTCAAATTTTGCCCCAAAACCCAAAGTTTGCATGACCCCGGCCCTTTGGAAAAATTGCAAAAAACTTCAAACCTCATAAAGGGTGTTTTTGGCCTTTAACCTACTCGAAATCATGCCTAGCTATCATTTCTTGATACCTTCTAGCCATACACAAACACAGAAAAAATTTCAAATTTTGCCCCAAAACCCAAAGTTTGCATGACCCCGGCCCTTTGGAAAAATTGCAAAAAACTTCAAACCTCATAAAGGGTGTTTTTGGCCTTTAACCTACTCGAAATCATGCCTAGCTATCATTTCTTGATACCTTCTAGCCATACACAAACACAGAAACAAAATTTCAAATTTTGCCCCAAAACCCAAAGTTTGCATGACCCCGGCCCTTTGGAAAAATTGCAAAAAACTTCAAACCTCATAAAGGGTGTTTTTGGCCTTTAACCTACTCGAAATCATGCCTAGCTATCATTTCTTGATACCTTCTAGCCATACACAAACACAGAAAAAAATTTCAAATTTTGCCCCAAAACCCAAAGTTTGCATGACCCCCGCCCTTTGGAAAAATTGCAAAAAACTTCAAACCTCATAAAGGGTGTTTTTGGCCTTTAACCTACTCGAAATCATGCCTAGCTATCATTTCTTGATACCTTCTAGCCATACACAAACACAGAAAAAAATTTCAAATTTTTGCCCCAAAACCCAAAGTTTGCATGACCCCGCCCTTTGGAAAAATTGCAAAAAACTTCAAACCTCATAAAAGGCTGTTTTTGGCCTTTAACCTACTCGAAATCATGCCTAGCTATCATTTCTTGATACCTTCTAGCCATACACAAACACAGAAAAAATTTCAAATTTTGCCCCAAAACCCAAAGTTTGCATGACCCCGGCCCTTTGGAAAAATTGCAAAAAACTTCAAACCTCATAAAGGGTGTTTTGGCCTTTAACCTACTCGAAATCATGCCTAGCTATCATTTCTTGATACCTTCTAGCCATACACAAACACAGAAACAAATTTTCAAATTTTGCCCCAAAACCCAAAGTTTGCATGACCCCGGCCCTTTGGAAAAATTGCAAAAAACTTCAAACCTCATAAAGGGTGTTTTTGGCCTTTAACCTACTCGAAATCATGCCTAGCTATCATTTCTATACCTTCTAGCCATACACAAACACAGAAAAAAATTTCAAATTTTGCCCCAAAACCCAAAGTTTGCATGACCCCGGCCCTTTGGAAAAATTGCAAAAAACTTCAAACCTCATAAAGGGTGTTTTTGGCCTTTAACCTACTCGAAATCATGCCTAGCTATCATTTCTTGATACCTTCTAGCCATACACAAACACAGAAAACAAATTTCAAATTTTGCCCCAAAACCCAAAGTTTGCATGACCCCGGCCCTTTGGAAAAATTGCAAAAAACTTCAAACCTCATAAAGGGTGTTTTTGGCCTTTAACCTACTCGAAATCATGCCTAGCTATCATTTCTTGATACCTTCTAGCCATACACAAACACAGAAAAAAATTTCAAATTTTGCCCCAAAACCCAAAGTTTGCATGACCCCGGCCCTTTGGAAAAATTGCAAAAAACTTCAAACCTCATAAAGGGTGTTTTTGGCCTTTAACCTACTCGAAATCATGCCTAGCTATCATTTCTTGATACCTTCTAGCCATACACAAACACAGAAAAAAATTTCAAATTTTGCCCCAAAACCCAAAGTTTGCATGACCCCGGCCCTTTGGAAAAATTGCAAAAAACTTCAAACCTCATAAAGGGTGTTTTTGGCCTTTAACCTACTCGAAATCATGCCTAGCTATCATTTCTTGATACCTTCTAGCCATACACAAACACAGAAAAAATTTCAAATTTTGCCCCAAAACCCAAAGTTTGCATGACCCCGGCCCTTTGGAAAAATTGCAAAAAACTTCAAACCTCATAAAGGCTGTTTTTGGCCTTTAACCTACTCGAAATCATGCCTAGCTATCATTTCTTGATACCTTCTAGCCATACACAAACACAGAAACAAATTTCAAATTTTGCCCCAAAACCCAAAGTTTGCATGACCCCGGCCCTTTGGAAAAATTGCAAAAAACTTCAAACCTCATAAAGGGTGTTTTTGGCCTTTAACCTACTCGAAATCATGCCTAGCTATCATTTCTTGATACCTTCTAGCCATACACAAACACAGAAAAAATTTCAAATTTTGCCCCAAAACCCAAAGTTTGCATGACCCCGGCCCTTTGGAAAAATTGCAAAAAACTTCAAACCTCATAAAGGGTGTTTTTGGCCTTTAACCTACTCGAAATCATGCCTAGCTATCATTTCTTGATACCTTCTAGCCATACACAAACACAGAAACAAATTTCAAATTTTGCCCCAAAACCCAAAGTTTGCATGACCCCGGCCCTTTGGAAAAATTGCAAAAAACTTCAAACCTCATAAAGGGTGTTTTTGGCCTTTAACCTACTCGAAATCATGCCTAGCTATCATTTCTTGATACCTTCTAGCCATACACAAACACAGAAAAAAATTTCAAATTTTGCCCCAAAACCCAAAGTTTGCATGACCCCGGCCCTTTGGAAAAATTGCAAAAAACTTCAAACCTCATAAAGGGTGTTTTTGGCCTTTAACCTACTCGAAATCATGCCTAGCTATCATTTCTTGATACCTTCTAGCCATACACAAACACAGAAAAAAATTTCAAATTTTGCCCCAAAACCCAAAGTTTGCATGACCCCGGCCCTTTGGAAAAATTGCAAAAAACTTCAAACCTCATAAAGGGTGTTTTTTGGCCTTTAACCTACTCGAAATCATGCCTAGCTATCATTTCTTGATACCTTCTAGCCATACACAAACACAGAAAAAATTTCAAATTTTGCCCCAAAACCCAAAGTTTGCATGACCCCGGCCCTTTGGAAAAATTGCAAAAAACTTCAAACCTCATAAAGGGTGTTTTTGGCCTTTAACCTACTCGAAATCATGCCTAGCTATCATTTCTTGATACCTTCTAGCCATACACAAACACAGAAAAAATTTCAAATTTTGCCCCAAAACCCAAAGTTTGCATGACCCCGGCCCTTTGGAAAAATTGCAAAAAACTTCAAACCTCATAAAGGGTGTTTTTGGCCTTTAACCTACTCGAAATCATGCCTAGCTATCATTTCTTGATACCTTCTAGCCATACACAAACACAGAAAAAAATTTCAAATTTTGCCCCAAAACCCA
The DNA here is from genome assembly GCA_016490735.1 of Pachyseris speciosa. NCBI lineage: Eukaryota > Metazoa > Cnidaria > Anthozoa > Scleractinia > Pachyseridae > Pachyseris > Pachyseris speciosa. The sequence goes on along the minus strand of JAEMWC010001105.1, from coordinate 255,684 downwards.
AAGTTTGCATGACCCCGGCCCTTTGGAAAAATTGCAAAAAACTTCAAACCTCATAAAGGGTGTTTTTGGCCTTTAACCTACTCGAAATCATGCCTAGCTATCATTTCTTGATACCTTCTAGCCATACACAAACACAGAAAAAATTTCAAATTTTGCCCCAAAACCCAAAGTTTGCATGACCCCGGCCCTTTGGAAAAATTGCAAAAAACTTCAAACCTCATAAAGGGTGTTTTTGGCCTTTAACCTACTCGAAATCATGCCTAGCTATCATTTCTTGATACCTTCTAGCCATACACAAACACAGAAACAAATTTCAAATTTTGCCCCAAAACCCAAAGTTTGCATGACCCCGGCCCTTTGGAAAAATTGCAAAAAACTTCAAACCTCATAAAGGGTGTTTTTGGCCTTTAACCTACTCGAAATCATGCCTAGCTATCATTTCTTGATACCTTCTAGCCATACACAAACACAGAAAAATTTCAAATTTTGCCCCAAAACCCAAAGTTTGCATGACCCCGGCCCTTTGGAAAAATTGCAAAAAACTTCAAACCTCATAAAGGGTGTTTTTGGCCTTTAACCTACTCGAAATCATGCCTAGCTATCATTTCTTGATACCTTCTAGCCATACACAAACACAGAAAAAAATTTCAAATTTTGCCCCAAAACCCAAAGTTTGCATGACCCCGGCCCTTTGGAAAATTGCAAAAAACTTCAAACCTCATAAAGGGTGTTTTTGGCCTTTAACCTACTCGAAATCATGCCTAGCTATCATTTCTTGATACCTTCTAGCCATACACAAACACAGAAACAAATTTCAAATTTTGCCCCAAAACCCAAAGTTTGCATGACCCCGGCCCTTTGGAAAAATTGCAAAAAACTTCAAACCTCATAAAGGGTGTTTTTGGCCTTTAACCTACTCGAAATCATGCCTAGCTATCATTTCTTGATACCTTCTAGCCATACACAAACACAGAAAAAAATTTCAAATTTTACCCAAAAACCCAAAGTTTGCATGACCCCGCCCTTTGGAAAAATTGCAAAAAACTTCAAACTCATAAAGGGTGTTTTTGGCCTTTAACCTACTCGAAATCATGCCTAGCTATCATTTCTTGATACCTTCTAGCCATACACAAACACAGAAACAAATTTCAAATTTTGCCCCAAAACCCAAAGTTTTGCATGACCCCGGCCCTTTGGAAAAATTGCAAAAAACTTCAAACCTTATAAAGGGTGTTTTTGGCCTTTAACCTACTCGAAATCATGCCTAGCTATCATTTCTTGATACCTTCTAGCCATACACAAACACAGAAACAAATTTCAAATTTTGCCCCAAAACCCAAAGTTTGCATGACCCCGGCCCTTTGAAAAATTGCAAAAAACTTCAAACCTCATAAAGGGTGTTTTTGGCCTTTAACCTACTCGAAATCATGCCTAGCTATCATTTCTTGATACCTTCTAGCCATACACAAACACAGAAACAAATTTCAAATTTTACCCAAAAACCCAAAGTTTGCATGACCCCGGCCCTTTGGAAAAATTGCAAAAAACTTCAAACCTCATAAAGGGTGTTTTTGGCCTTTAACCTACTCGAAATCATGCCTAGCTATCATTTCTTGATACCTTCTAGCCATACACAAACACAGAAACAAATTTCAAATTTTGCCCCAAAACCCAAAGTTTGCATGACCCCGGCCCTTTGGAAAAATTGCAAAAAACTTCAAACCTCATAAAGGGTGTTTTTGGCCTTTAACCTACTCGAAATCATGCCTAGCTATCATTTCTTGATACCTTCTAGCCATACACAAACACAGAAAAAAATTTCAAATTTTGCCCCAAAACCCAAAGTTTGCATGACCCCGGCCCTTTGGAAAAATTGCAAAAAACTTCAAACCTCATAAAGGGTGTTTTTGGCCTTTAACCTACTCGAAATCATGCCTAGCTATCATTTCTTGATACCTTCTAGCCATACACAAACACAGAAAACAAATTTCAAATTTTGCCCCAAAACCCAAAGTTTGCATGACCCCGGCCCTTTGGAAAAATTGCAAAAAACTTCAAACCTCATAAAGGCTGTTTTTGGCCTTTAACCTACTCGAAATCATGCCTAGTATCATTTCTTGATACCTTCTAACCATACACAAACACAGAAACAAATTTCAAATTTTGCCCCAAAACCCAAAGTTTGCATGACCCCGGCCCTATGGAAAAATTGCAAAAAACTTCAAACCTCATAAAGGGTGTTTTTGGCCTTTAACCTACTCGAAATCATGCCTAGCTATCATTTCTTGATACCTTCTAGCCATACACAAACACAGAAAAAAATTTCAAATTTTGCCCCAAACCCAAAGTTTGCATGACCCCGGCCCTTTGGAAAAATTGCAAAAAACTTCAAACCTCATAAAGGCTGTTTTTGGCCTTTAACCTACTCGAAATCATGCCTAGCTATCATTTCTTGATACCTTCTAGCCATACACAAACTCAGAAACAAATTTCAAATTTTGCCCCAAAACCCAAAGTTTGCATGAACCGGCCCTTTGGAAAAATTGCAAAAAACTTCAAACCTCATAAAGGGTGTTTTTGGCCTTTAACCTACTCGAAATCATGCCTAGCTATCATTTCTTGATACCTTCTAGCCATACACAAACACAGAAACAAATTTCAAATTTTGCCGCAAAACCCAAAGTTTGCATGAACCGGCCCTTTGGAAAAATTGCAAAAAACTTCAAACCTCATAAAGGGTGTTTTTGGCCTTTAACCTACTCGAAATCATGCCTAGCTATCATTTCTTGATACCTTCTAGCCATACACAAACACAGAAACAAATTTGAAATTTTGCCCCCAAACCCAAAGTTTGCATGACCCCGGCCCTTTGGAAAAATTGCAAAAAATTTCAAAACGTCATAAAGGGTGTTTTTGGCCTTTGACCTTTTTTTTTATTGAATTTTTCACTCAAAACCATAGGCTTGGCTGGGAAAATTTCAAAATAGTGATATTACCAGGGCTTCTGATATTTCGTGGGGTGACAGACCTTCGAAATTGAGGTAAATCTGGGAAATCTCGCAAAATTCCCAAAAAGACGCAAAATACCGCAAAATCTGCCAGAAATAAAATAAATCAGATATTTGCTACTAATCTTGGCTATTATACCTGTTTTATTCACCAGAAACGTCCAAATTTATCTTGAAACTTCTTCACTGCCACAAGTAAACAACATCCCAATTTAACTACCAGGGGTTCTTAGATTAATGTTACAATGAAAAGCTTGGCACTGGCCACGATATGAAACACCTTGCCATTGGTGTATTTCTCAAGTACATTGTTTTTGAAAGAGCAAATGATTATCTCTGTTAAAAAAATGTTAAACAACGCTGGTCATATCGACGCAAAATTGATCGATTTTAGCGAAATTTGCCAAAAAAAATTGGAACGAAATTGGCTGTTTTTTTACTGATTGTTTGTCCACGAAGTTTGCCCTTGCAATTTCCCATGAAATCGGCAGATTTTCCTACAAATTTGCCCCTGAAAATCCCTCGATATTTGATTTTTTTCAGCTAAAATCCCACGAAACAGGCCAATTTTCTGCGAATTTTGACTTTTTCAGCTAAAATCCTGCGAAATCAGCCGATTTTTCTGCTAATTTTGACTTTTACCGCAAAAATTCTGTGATATCAGCCAATATTTTTGCAAATTTGCCCCTGAAAATGCCGCGAAATTTAACTTTTTTCTGCGACCTATCAGAAGCCCTGAAATACTTATTACTGGTCTTTTTGGCCTTGTACGCACTCTAAATCATCACTATCTATCATTTCTTGATCCTTTTTACCCATACATAAACACAGAAGAAAATTGAAACTTTATTCACTCAAAACCATACATAGGCTTTGCTGACCCCAACCCTTTGCAAAAATTGCAAAAGGTCAAAATACTCATTAATGGTCTTTTTGGTCTTGTACGCACTCTAAATTATCGCTAAGTAACATTTCTTGATTCATTTTAGCCATACAGAAATAGAGAAAAAATATAATATTATTGTAAAATTTTGACCCAAAAGCTTCACGCCAGCCATTACAAATGGTCTTGTGGGCTTTGTACATACAGCTATACTCTAAGTCATCCCTAAATATCAGTTCTTTTTTTTTTTTTTTTTAACCAGACCTCTACCTTTCCAAAGGATAAAACCAGAGTTTCCCTCCCCAAGAAGTGCTATTTGCTCTTGATGTTCATTCAGTGGATGTGAGCAAATATGGACATTACGCAGCACAAGTATAAGAAAGTGTGTTAGAATTTGGAGCAATAAATAAGGCATTTCTCATTTGGGAAGGTAGAGGTCTGGTAACAAGTATGTTGCTATGGTGACATCATAACCACTATCATAATGTGTAGCTCTGGCAGCACATCAACCCTGCAAAATTTCAACCCTGTAGACTTAGTATTTGCACAGATATTCCATATTTTGTGATTTTACTTCATTTTGTGTCCACCTTGTGATGTCACAAGTCCTCTAATTTGCATAAATCAAAATCTTGAATAACTCGGCAACCAAGAGTGCTATCACAACAAAATAAATGCCGTTCTTCATCATTTTGAAAGCTCTTTCGAACAAGCTAATGAAAAATTTCGCTTCATATGCACTTTATCCATACAAAGAGAGAGAGAGAAAATTTCAATCTAGAAGCTGTGAATTGGAGCATGAGTTTCTCGTGTATATGTTTTTGTTTGCTTTTTCTGGAAACATTAAAGGAAGTTATGGACAACAGTGAGAGGAAAAGTCTTATTGATGTCAGGTTTTTACAGGTTAAAACCAGAACAGAGTGGAACAGGACAGGCTAAATTAATTACCTGGTTCACCAATTTTCGTAGGCCATCATTACTGTCAAACAATTCCAAAACAGCTCGAAATGAACATGTAAGTGAGAAGAAAAGCGTGGCATGGCATCTTCCAGAGTCATGAGAACATTCTAGAAGCCACAATGCATACTTCACCATGTCACTCAACACAGGGTGTGGCAAGAGGGAAACCTGTTGAAAATGTAAGAGTAAAACAATGATTCCGTTGAATCCTTTCTAATTCTTATACTGTAACGGCCGCCCCAGTTAGCCCAGTTGAAAAGATACCCAGATTGCTGAATGGACAGCAGACAGGACCAAAACCAGGGTCCTATGAAAAATAATTTCATTGGTAAAATCATATTGGCTGTGTGCTCAGTGTCTTCCTTGGATTTGATGATTGCAGTGAAATTGAGTTATTTTCCTTGTCTCTCTCACTTGTCCTTTCACAATTGTTGTTGGAGTAGAAGAGGCGGAGAAATGACAAAAATAATCTTGACATCACTCTCATGTCTTTTTATCAATTTCAATTGTGAAAGTCAGAGTTGCAGGCAAATTTGTCATTTACAGATGCTGAAAATCATCTGTCGCCTGCATAGAAGGAGAATATAGGTCTTGGCTGGGTGATGGGACAACCTGTCCCCAAAGCCTGTACTGGTCATGGAAGCACTACAGGGGCCCCATGCATTCTTTGACAGGAATTTTTTTTTTATAAACAACAACAAGAAAACAATATATTAATTACATTGTACTGGTACAGTTACTTCTAACAACACTTTACAATACTTATTAAATATTACATGTACAATAAAACTTACATTAACAAAAACAAAAACAAAAACAAAAGAAAAGTTAGAACATTGTTTGTATGTGTGATGTAGAAGTGCTTTTGGATTGGGAAGCCAAGAAATTTTTCTACCGATTTGTACATATCTTTTCCTGGAGACGTACGGCTTACAAACCGTTCAGTTATTCAAAAAGGGCAAAAAAGGCTCCCATTTATGGGTGGATTGTGGATCTTTCTTCTCTATTAGGTAATTAAAATTCACAAATCTTAAGAATGCATCCAGGCTCAGAGTGCGTTGATTAAACCTACACAACCATATGAAATATTTACTTAAAAAAAATATAATTAATCTGAGATTAGTGGTTCGAGTTAAATCTGGCCTTAGACCCAAAGCAACATCAACTTGCAGATTATCCCCTTCAGAAACAATTTTGCAAGACTGCAGCCAAGAAAATATATTTCTCCAAAATAGCTTTGTTTTTTCACATTCCCAGAATAAGTGGTAAAGGCTTTCTCTCCCGCTCTGACAAAACAAACAGACCTCATCAAGCACAAGTCCCAATATTTGGAGGAACGTTTTGGTCGCTAATCGTCGATGTAAGAATTTGAAATTAAAAACTATAAGCTTGGAGTTCTTTGTACATTTGAAGGCCATTTCATAACCTGCTTTCCAGGTAATATTTTTGTCTGGACTTATGTTTATTTCTTTGTGCCATTTTTCTTGAGTTTGTTTTGGTTGTTCACTTTTACGTGACACAAGCTTCTTATAAGCAAGTCTTGATGGTTTTGGTGTTTCTAAGAATTTTGAAAGGAAGTTTTCATAGCCAGGCTGTGTTTCGTCAATTAATTGCCAAGATCATTCTGTAAAATTTTAGAGGGGGAACCCGCAGGCCGTATTTGTTTTGAAAGGCATTCAGTGACAGAAATTTAGAAGATTCATCCATTAAATCTTCAACTTTTGTTATACCCTTAAAAAACCAGTCCTTGTAAAAGACAGGTTTATTGTCAATTCTTATCAGTGAGTTGTACCATAAAGGTGGAGACATAAGGTGTTTGTGTGATGTCACTTTTTCCTCGAAGGAGGTGTCAGACCAGATTTCGAGAATTTCTTTAACAAAAGGGTCTGATTTCTTAAATAAATCATGTATGTCTTTCTTATTAAGGTTTCCTAGTAATACCACTTTGCCTCCATAGGCGTTAAGTTCCAAATCAAATATTATTTTCCAGCTGCTACTATTTTCAATACTGAGGTATTTTTTAACCCAACAAGTCTTAAGGGATTTGTTAAATGAAGCTATATCAGTCACCTTAAGTCCTCCTTCAGCATAGTTGTTTATCATTACATTTCTCTTTATTTTATCGCCTTTTTCATTCCAAAGAAATTTATAAAATATCATATTAAGCTCTTTAATTGTTTCGCCATCTGTTTGAAGAGGGGCAAGAATATCTACTAATTGTGATATCACAAGACTTTTTAAAACCATAATTCTTCCCAATAGGCTGAGTCTCCGAAATTTCCAGCAGCCTAATATCTTCTTTGCTTTTTCGAATCTGTCTTTGTAGTTTTGGGATACTGTTTCATTAGGGTCTATTGCAAACCACACTCCAAGTGCTTTCACTTTTTGACTCAGCCATTTGAAAATGTTTTGCCGGACAAAGTTTAAGATCACATTTTGCTCTTGAGCCAGTCCACAATGCTTCCAACTTGCTGCAATTGAGTCTAAGGCCAGACAAACTTCCAAACATGTCTAACAGTTTTAGAGCTTCTTCAAGGGACTGAACATTCTGACCCGTCTAATATAAGTGTGGTGTCGTCTGCGTATTGACTGAGTTTAATTTCATAGTTATTTATAGATATTCCTCTGATTTTCTTACTTTTCTGAAAAGCCTCTGCCATTATTTCCACTGATAGAACAAATAAATAAGGCGAAAGTGGGATGCCCTGCCGAACACCTTGATGAAGTTTAAAGAAATTACTCGCCCATCCATTAAATATTTAAGATACAACTTTCTATGTAGACGTAGAAAACATTAATCCATTTTAATAATTGTGGTCCAAAGACAAAAAACTTAAAAGTCTTATGAATAAAAGACCATTCTAGTGTGTTGAAGGCCTTTTCGAAATCCAGAAAAAAAAGAAGTCCCGGAATGTTTTTCGCTTTAGTATATTGATAATACTATCGATCAAACGAATATTTTCCCCAATAAATCTTCCCTTTATAAAGCCTGTCTGATCTCCTGATATAAATTTATGAAGCACAGTTTTAATACGGCTTGCTATGGCTTTAGTCGCAATCTTGTAAACACAATTTAACAGCGTTACCGGGCACCAGTTTTGTACTAAATTAAGCTCGGTATCTTTTTTCGGTACAAGTTTCGCGATACCTCGTCTTTGTGATACAGAAAGCTTTCCTGTTTCATATGAATAATTGAGAGCGTTTATAAGAATATCAGCCAAATCATCCCAGAAAACCTTGTAAAATTCACAGGGAAGACCATCTGTTCCCGGTGTTTTATCTGAGGACATAGCTTTTAGCGCCTCTAGACATTCCTCCCTTTTAAGCAGTCATTCACAAGAAAATTGTTCTTCTTCGTTCAAATGTGTTTGGTTCGTTTGTTGAAAAAAATCTTCAGCGAGGAACTCATTGTTTATTTTAGAGCTTCTTTGACAGGACTACATATGGGTTATTGGCCAACTGCTTGAGGTCAAGATGGCAGGATATTGGCCAAGTTCTTTTTTTTGCGTGTTTATGGGCCATGATGAAGTCAAGGTCCATAAACACGCAAAAAAAAAAGAACAAGGCCAATAACCCACCATCTTGACCAAACAAGCTTGGTCAATAAAGGATTTTTTATATGACTCAAAGGACACTATTAAATAACAGTAAAACGCTGGACGAACGGTCTATCCCGAGCAGTGACCATGGCTCCATATTGACCTCGCGGGTAGCCTATCACATACGAGAATTGATTAATCTCGACCGCTAATAGAGCCAGTCATATAATAAGGACTAATAATGATGATGAAGGCAACTTGTAAAATTCATTAATAATTCATAAGAGTTATGACCAATCTATGGGTAGTATTTGAGTCACATGTATAGACTTTTCTAAACCCCAATACAAATGAACTGCTGCATTAACTGTCGTAAAAGGGTCCTGTTCAGCAAATTAGAACACATTAACTTTGATACATGTACAGATCTACACTGATTAACATGACAAACACAATCTATTGTTTTATTTCACAAGTAAGATAAAATATTCACATCAAACCTGCAGGTTGCCATTTTAAATGCCCATAAAGGTTTCCCGCTCATATTTTATCTATTACTCAACAAACTGTGAATGATGTATATGAAATAAATCACATAATTTATGAACTGTGGAAATGAAATCAAATCGTTTAAGTCCTGAATTTTTTAGACTTCTTTTTTGCAATTGCATAAATTGTGTTCTTAACTGCGAGGATCATTCTTCATTTGATTTCATTTCCGCAGTTCATATATGATTCATTTCATATACATCATTCACACTCTTCTCTTTCACGGGAACATATGAACCCACAATTGACCTGCTCCCAACGTCAGTGGCTTCATAGCTCAGTTGGTTAGAGCATTGCACCGGTATCATGAGGTCACAGGTTCAAACCCTGTTGAAGTCCTGAATTTTTTTCAGGCTTCTTTATGGAATTGCATAAATTGCATTCATAACTACAGGGATCATTCTTCATTTGTCTTAACAAACTATAATAGCCAATTAGAAATATTTACCCGCTCCATGGCATCTTCATTGTAAGCTAGGTAATACAAACACATGGAACAGCCAGTGGCAGCAACTGATGGACGTGGCACTTCCAATAATCGCTGCACCCCATTGTGAGTGACAAATTCTGTGGCAAACTTCTTGTGGCATAGAAGGGATGCTAAATACTAAATAATTAAGAACGACAAGGAAAAAACAGACAAGGGTGTTAAAAGGATTTATTTTAAAGATACCTTATATACATGGTACAATGTAAAGTGTACATACCAATGTATAAAGTCACACCTTCCTTTTCATTAACCTCCAAGCAGTGACCACTTACCAAAATATACAAATATATGTACCAATATATGTTCCAGTTAAATCAGTATAACAGGAACCCCTAATGAACTTTGAAAATATTGCCGATAATTCAGAATAAGAATTTACTTTTTAGCAACGTCAACTACATAAACAAACCACACCACATTTGTAACATTTGTTAGCAATCCCGATGTTTGTTAGTACCGAATCTCAAGTGAGCTCAACATAACTCATTTCCAGTCTTACTCACTCGCTAAGGTAAATATAGCTGGGTATTCAGAATGAGTACTTACTTTTTACTAATGGAATGCCATAATTATATATAAAAATAAACATATTATAAAAACACGGCATTATTTGTTTACTTCTGAAAGTGTACACCTACTTACTACAAGGTATGTACTGTATGGGTTGTCTATGAGGAACAGGGAATTCTATTATTAAAGAATTTAAAACGGTAATAAGGACTTGTTGGTTATGACTTTTTTCAGATTTGGTGGCTCCTAAGGGAGCCATTTTTGCATAGAGCTGTTCTTTATGAATGGAAGTTATCATCCACAGTCAAGAGAAGCAGCTTCTTTGCCAAGCGAAGTCGATGGACAAAAGGCAGCAGGCCACCAAGTTGCCTCCTTCACTCCTTCTCAATCACCTTGACTGACAGCTTGGGATCTGACATCAGCTCCATGGTGCTATCATATGTCCGCTCGTTGACGATGCGAAGCTCTGCAATCCAGAGGAAATCCTGGATGGTACTCCTTGCAGTCCCTGCCAGCTGGTATGTGTTGTTGAGACCGCACTTCTGCTCTGTGACAACAGAAAGTACAGTGGAATACCTGCGGTGGGTTTTCTCCAAGTCAATTCTGTCGACTTTTGCGGTGCTGACCTCAAGTGGCTGAGCTGAGGCTGGCTGGTTCTGTAGTTCAGTCAGCTGCTGCAGCAAGGTTTCAATTTGCTGCTGCTGTTCATTGTTGTGCCTCTTGTATGTGGCAATCTTCTCTTCTGCGGACCTGACGAAGCCTGCCATCTCCTCAGCATCTTGTTAGGCCTGCTCAAGCTCTGCCTTTTTCTCCTCTGAAAACCAGCCGGCTACTACACAGAATTCTCCTAATAAATTACGTATGCTCCCTGAAGGAGCTTTTCCCTTTCATAATAATCTTTCATGATAATTCTCCCGTTACTTTACACTATTCTCCTGTTACTACAATTCTTAATGCCCCTATGCTTGTTTCCTAGCATCTTAAATAATCTTATAATTATATGCTTTGAAGCTGAATGTAAGAATTTTGTGTGGGCTGGATGCACTGCTGCACTCTACCACATGTAGCTCAAAATTTGATGAGTAACTCAACTCAGTCTCTACTTTTTATTGGTATAGCATTTTTCAAGTGCCCCCTAAAAACCAAAACTAAATGGGTACATGAATAAATAAAAATAATAAATTTGAACTGCAGATTAAAACATGAAGATGTGAGTGATCATCACAATTATGAACACTGGTTAAGCAGTAATGAAAAATAATAAAGTGGGACGTAAAAGAACCCACACACTGTTCGAAAAGAGTAGGAGACATAGTCCCCGGTGTGGAGGTCTAACTCTACTAGAATGTGGTTATGGGGGAGGGATTTACAGTTACAGGCAGGCCTACAGTAACTGGCGCAAGCTGTTGTAGTGTCCCTGCCAGGTCTCTGGTGAAGACTATAAATCCAAAAAAATAAATCAAAATTTGGCCTTGTACAGGAGTTTAACCCATGACTGTTTCTATACCAGTGCAGTGGTCATCACTACAATGATCACTCGCATTTTCATTAAAGTTTCTTAATCCATAGTTCAAATATATAACATAACGTAACATGAACTTTATTTCAACTTTGTTTCAAGAGAAAATCTATTTACGTACATAAAATTTTATATACATACATATGTTAAATATACTGCTAAGTCTAAAAGGAGATTGCTTTCAGGAGTCTTCTAAAACCAGACACTCATTTATTCATCACTGATGGGTTTATTATGAACAAACAAAATGACCAGCTCCCAGTTGGCTTTGTTAGCTCAGTTGGTAGAGCACTGCACCAGTACATCGCAGTCACTCATGTCATGGATTCAACTCCTGCTTATAAGTACTGTTCAGTTACCTGTGACAAACACTGACAACTTCAAAGTGGAAAATATAATAATATTTGGTTACCTTAAGAGCTTCAAAGACAAGTTGCAAATCCACTGGACCCTTGAATGTGATGTAATGCATGACAAGATCAAGAGCTTTGTTTTCAAACACTGTGGGCAACAACTAAACTCAAAACAAAACAAGAATCATTAGAATGTGTAGAGAATGTAATTATGATTTTACTAATCAACGTAATATCACAGAAACCATTATAACAGTTACTGACGAAGCATTAAGTAAACATGCTAGTCTGGATAAGCTCAAGATTGAGGCTTAAAATTTTAAATTGCATCCAAAAAATACACTTAACTGAAATAATCAGTGACTACGACATAGTCTTATCATGGGACCATTCAAAGTTAAATGACACTCAGAACAAGAAAAGCAACAGGAAAATTATAATAATTAGTTCAACAGTCCCGGGGGGGGGGTACTCCCCTGTATGGCCTATATGGGGATGTGCCGCTGGATAGGGTATGGTTTTTGACTCCTCCGTCTTAATACAGGTATATAATTTCAAGCAAGTTGACCTGAAAAGGGTCTGGACCCATCCTAGACAGGATATGGTTTCAAGACTGTTGTGGACAATATAGCCTGTGAGCAAGCTCTCCATTTTTTTTGTTGCGGCGTGAATCATGGGGTCGCACCACAACAAAAATTGGAGAGCCTACTTGCAAGCTATCGACTATTTAGCAATACGAACGGAATCTGAAATCAGAGACGTTTATCTGCATTTATCCAGTGGGTCATCTGTCAACATTACACCATTTTCAGGACTAAGAAAAAACACTTGTGTAAACAAGAGAGTGTGTATATACAATGTTGTCCTTTGCCCTAAACAGAGTCTTAAAATATAGGGTTATTTTTGTCTTAAACAGGGTCAGGGCACCCCTATACCCAAACGTGGGTCAAGTTCCCCCCCCCCCCCCTCCGCCCCCCGGGTCTACAGTGTACCTGATTGTACCAGAGGTAAGCTCTGAGAGCTGCATGGGTCAAGCCAAAATGGTTACATTTTAACTCAAACATATTTAATTTCTGGAGATGGTACAGTTGAACCTTGGTTATCCAGACCTCGATTATCTGGATTTTTCAATTATCCGGACTTACAAGTAATAGCTGGTCCCAGTTTTTAATGAATATCTATTAGCCATATTTAAGACCCACAGCAAAACTTTTCCACTTCAAATTAAGTAACGAATCTGACCGGTTCGAACTGAATTTGTTTCGCTTAAAAACACAAATCTGTATGCATTTTGAGCTCAAGCGCGCCGCAAGACTCCAATGCATTTCACTGAGCTCTGATTTGCCCAGGTGTTCTTTGTTTCTAAGAGAAATTTCATGCTCCACTTGTTCAGTCATTCACTTTTAGTTTTGGCTCATTAATATTCATATTTTTGATTATCCGGACTCTCAATTATCTGGACTATTCAGCTCAGTCCCCACGAGTCCGGATAACCGAGGTTCAACTGTATATGGATAGAAAAAAAATCAGTTGCAATCAACATTATTTGAAACAGTGATGAAACAAAGTGGTTGAAATGTACCTCTTGGTATTCCCCCAGCGGAGTCAGGTATTGTAAAATAAGTCTCTGCTGCATTCTGAGAGTCAATGGATGGAGAGAGAAGGAAATGGGAAGAATGTGGTACCCTCCCTTCGCTGATCGTATGGTCTTGCCTGGCTTTATTACAGAAGGGCTCTTCATCTGGAGCAAACTTTTACCTGGAGCACAAAATGAAACATTAACAATGTCAGAACCAAAACTGAGATGCAGACCTGTACTGCCCTTACATGGTAGTTTGAGGGTACTCCGGTTTTCCCCTCTCCTCAAAAACCAACATTTCCAAATTCCACTTCAATCTGAATAGTGCCCCCAATTAGCACAGTGTGCCAAATACATTGACACTAAGAATGATTGATTGATTGATTGATTGATTGATTGATTGATTGATTGATTGATTGATTGATTTGTACCCTCTCATTGGTGTTATTTAGAATGAACAATTGTATATACCTGGCCCCAGTTGTTAAAAAAATGGATAACTTTATCCAGTGGATAAGTTGCTACCCAGCAAATAAAAATTAGTTACAGCACATTTAATCTGCTGGATTAAATGGAGCTAGGTGGCAGTGCAAAAGTTGCTGCCTCCATGTGCCAGATCTACAAATGATTTTTAGTATGTGATGTTCTTCTCCAGCAAATAATTGAACAAACTGTCTTTCCCTTTCTGTCTTTGGATTTATTTGCTGCTTTAAGCTTGTTTAATTTGCTAGTTTATGTTAGATTGATATTAATGTGTTATTAATGTGTTATATTGTGTGTTGAGTAGTTTGTGCATGTTTTCCGACCCAAATATTGTAATTTATTTCTTGTAATTTGGCTTCCTAGTCCTTTAACTCTTTAGCTATTTTAAGAAGCCATTACCCCTTTCTCTGTTTAATTTCTTTGTTTGTAAAATTCGTCCTTGTGTTCAAAGGGTAAATAAAGTTGTTGTTGTTGTTGTTGTTCCCTGATAAACTTGTCCCCACTACTCCTAACTCTAGGATAGGGTCATGGGGATTTTGTCAAACATAACTTTGCTAAAACATAAAATTGGCCTTAGAGTACTCAGAGGAAAATGCTGAAATGTGATTTACACATAAATGAAAACATGATGGGACCTATTTTTATCTTAGCCACCAACAGGCAATTAGATAACTAAAGTTAATAGGCTAGTTTCTATGCACTACAACAGTAAATGACATCATTGATAAGATATGGACCACCCTTCAATAGTAATTACTTATAATAATATTTAATAAACACAGCACTTGCTTGACCTTAACGGAAGTCCACCAACCCAGGACTATTAGAAATTTGGCTTGGATAGTAAAAATTGAGAACCACTGTTCACTAGGCTACTTGTAATAGAAGAGGTTTAGGAGATGGTATTGATGAAGAGAAATTCAACTGGCCTTGAGTTAAGTTAATCCAAAACAAATATGAAAAATATCTGTTACTGAAGCTCAGTTATCACAATATTTGTCTTCAGAGATGATCAATGCTTGGCCACCAAGCGCCTTATGAGTCCACAACATTTTGACCACTAGACGACGAATATCATTGTCGATAAGCTAAGAGTGCAGACAATGCTAAACCACATTCCATTTGTTTTTTACCACAATATCAACGTCAAAGAAAATGAAAAAGGCATTGTGAGACATGTTGATGTGAGCAGTGTTGTCTAGACTCTTATTAACAATGGCAAATTAGCCAATCAGAATGCGAGACTACTAGCAATAAATTGTGGTAAAATGTTTTAGACTCCACTAACCCATCCACTAGTTTTTTTAATAGTTAAGGTCAAGCAATGAAACATACCCTTGCCATTGCTAGTGTCTTTGGTTTCATCCACTTCACCATTACACAGACTTGTTTCACCACTGCTTGATGGACCAGTGCCTACATCTGCCAAGCTTGTTCTCTTAGTCTTGCTGTTCACTGCACTGCTACTATTATCCACCCTATTTTTGCTTATCTTGGCCTTCAGAATAACCCTGCTATTGAAGTCTGATACTGCAGGCTGCGTCAGGTCTGACAAGTCTTTTAAGATGTGCAACCGTCTTAACATACAGGGTACCTAGTTGGTTGATTGCATAAAAACTCTTTATTGATAAATAAGTTCACAAAGCACAAGTTAACAATAATAAGATGCCAAAGCCAGAGGCTTATATGGCGTTGGTCAGAGAGTTACAATGTGCTGCTAAATTGCAATGAGAATAAAAAATTAATAATTACAAGATTAACAGAGAAAAGGCAAACTATTACAACATATAAAGAATTATTACTAACTGCATATAAAGCAAAATAAACATAACAATTGATGATAGTGCACAAAAAGTAATAAAGAAAAGAGTTTGAAGGTAGAAAAAATTTGAGTTCAACTTAGTTTAAACTTAATTAATGTCACATAAAAGAAACCATTGCAAACACAAGAGTTCAATTTACGTGTACTTTAGTCGAAGGGTCTTGCCACAGTATGATTTACCTGGACATCGGTTTTTAAAATGTCTTCAGACTAGCCCCAGATATGTTTTAAATTGTTGGTAGTACAGTTTCTTAACTTTACATTTCAAAAGGTGCTTTACATAGACAAGTCGGAATGCTTACGTAAATTATATTTAATTAATTATCAACAACCATGAAATAGCTGTTGCAGAATCTACAAATATCTTGTTTGGTTACGAAAAATTAAAAGCTTGCAGAAGTGGTATCAATTTCCTCAGTTGTGTAGATTTTGTACTAAAAGGCTCTGAAATGTAGAATCCGCAACAGACAACATACTGTGGAATGACCCCGAAATAAATGGAAGAGAAGTCAAAGAACAAGCATATTATTATACCAGTTTAAAAGTATTGTGTGGTTTCTTAATTAAAACAATTCTTGGTTTCCACATGACATGATAAAAAAGTAAAATTCAAAAGTAAACAGTCAGACTTTTGCATTGAAATCAAATTAAATTGAAATTGGATTTTCATTGAATTGAAATTGGATTTCATTGAATTGAAATTGAATTTTAGAATTGAATATTGCTACAATTGGCTTGCCATAGTTAACAACTATTCACCGAAGTGGAGGTGAATAGTGGTGGATATTTACCGAGCCGCGAAGTGGCAAGGTAAATATCCACCACTTTCACCGACACTGAGGTGAATAATTGTTTTAGTATATACCACACAAACTGAATAATTAATGGACCAAAACATTACTACATGTGTGACAATATACCGAGAAGCGGTCGGAAATTGTAAATTAAATCTTGCGCGCTGGCTGCTCAGAGGTGAATAGTACTTGCTAATCACCTCCAAGTTAACCAATCAGAGCATGCAAAAAGCACTATTCACTTGTGTGGTATATACTAATACAGGATATCACACAGCTGTGAGACTTTGGCATGTTGTTGATTTGTTACCCTTCTACAATACCTCAATTTCTTGACTTAATCTATTGAATAGTTGATGATTTTATTATTTTAATTGTGTGACGTACATGTTGCTGAAAACCAAAACTAAACATTTACTGTTAAAATTCTGACAATTTACCAAGGTTGAATTTTCATCTCTAAACACTGCAGCAATATCCTGACTTTCCATTGCAACAGCTAAAAGACCTGACAAAGACAAAAATACAATCTTACATAGTGCTCAACACTAACTGGATACAAGGCAATGGGCTAGTAGGTGAAAAAAATTACTAGCCCACAAGGACAAAAAGCCAAAAAAACATTTAAAAAAATTCAAAACTCCTAAAATTAATTACATTTTAAAAATTCTAAAATATAAGCCTAAATTATACCTGTAGCATAAGATCGCAGGGGCTCCAAAGCTTCTCTTGCCCATTTACAAAGACGGGTAAGCATGCCTTCCTGTCAGGAAGTGGAAAACAATAAACAGTGACAAAATTTGATGATTGCATTGTTCAATCAAACCTCACATTTATTTAATTGTGACAAAGAGCTACATGTATAGTGTCTGCAGGTCCTTATAAATTATGTGTGTGTAATTTTCACCTAACACAAACTAGAATTGAAAAAAACAAGAAGTTCAAAATTAATTCATCATCTTATAGATACCCTGCATCAACTCACCAACTTTATTTCTTCATGTGACAGCTGCTAACAATGTGACTTTTAATTAATAATTATTGAAATATGACATTTTCTTCTTGTATCTCAAGCTAAGGACATTGTTTCAGTCTGTTGTTTACCATATTTACTTGATGAAACACCACTCACAGTTTTATGAAATTTTAAGGGTGTCCGATGCGGCGTTTATTTAAGGGCCGCATTTATTTCAAAATCACATTTCTTAAATCACTGACAACAATTACGGGAGATCATTTGTAAGTATTATTTAAAACAGAAACATGTTTAAAGTTCCAATGTCTTGCCTGTACCATGTAAAAGTTCGTTTTTTCTTACAACACTCGAATAAATGCCACATTCTTCTGATTGGGTGTGGCATTTATTTAGGGTAATTCCCCTGAAAAGGATGTACTATTAAGATTTTTTTCAGACTTGGCACAATTGAGTCACGCATAGGACATTGAAAAAATGCAATAAAAAGATGGGGTCACTGTGCTTGTTTTTGCCCTGCATACTCGTTGTTCTAAGTGTTTTTACGGAGTTGCACGAGAAATGTTCGAAGCTTGAACAACCAAATAAAGCTGTTATCATGTAGCAAAAACTATGAATAATGGTGAAAACTAGAGCCTTTAATTGTTTTTCTGGGCTATTTTTTTTTTATTATTGTGATTTCAAACTGCCTGTCGTGATCTTGCAAATAATGTAAGGAAATTGGACCACTACGTCATCATCTCAAACTCCTTCCTGGCTCCAAATGCAGAGTTTCACCTCATTTATATATAAATAATCCAACTTCTACTATTAAACTTTTTTTCTCCTTAAAATATGCTTATCGTGTGCCTATTATGAGTACATTACACCAATGAAAAAGGGGGGTCACCGTGCTTGTTTCTTTACAACACGACGACAAAGGGAAAATTTCAGCTGAAAAAGCTCAATGTCAAGGCAAATATGCAATGTTTCTAGTGTATGCACACAACAGCGCGTGCTAAATGACACCATAAATTATGCACAGTAGGGATGCGCCATGCAATTGTGAGGAATCACCCTAAGAGTAGCATTTATTGGACTTTTCCATCCATCTGTGGCGTTTAATCATTGACAAGTAAATACGGTATTGTTTTGTTCTCATTACATTGCCAAACTGAGAAGGCGAGACATTGTGACAACTGCTGGAACACTTAATTACTCGGGCTGCGCACGTCTCACGTGTCGCCCGGGTCTAAGATTACCGACGGTTATTCTTTTTCGTCGTCGAGTATCATCCACAAAGTGCACTTCCAGCGTTTCTGCACAAGCGCTAACTATTTTTAACAGAGTGATGCCTGTTGTCACGTATCGGAAAATGTCGATTCACCTTGTGTCTTTTGAAGTCTGAACAAACAATATGTTAAGAGAAGTGTCTATGCGAATGATTGCAAGTTCAACGGCGAGAAGAAAGCTTTTAACATGAGTAAACTTAACTCCAGATGGACTGCCGTGTTTCCTCGTGTCTGCTTCAGTAGACTGCGAGTAGTCTCTAATTTTGGCGATGGATTGTGGGGCGGGCGAAAGACACATGCGCGCGCGAAGTTGTGAGGAGACGCGACGCGAGGGGAGCGCCAAAAATTAGAGACAACAGACAAAGGGAGTTTGACCTTTCACGGCCGAGTGATTCGGAAGTATAAATCTCATATCAACAGCAAGAATGATACTTGTTGTCACGTATCGGAAAACGTCGATTCACCTTGTGTCTTTGAAGTCTGAACAACTAATATGTTAAGAGAAGTGTCTATACGAATGTTTGCAAGTTCAACAGCGAGAAGAAAGCTTTTAACATGACCAAAATTTAACGCCATGTTCCCCGTATCCGCTCCATTGAGATGTACATTTTGTTGAATAACTCAAGTACGGGATATCACACACCCCTGAGATTTTGTTTGACAGGTAGTTAATTTACTATTTTCCCACAATATCTCAATTTCTGGACTTTAATTTTTGAATGATAAGCGATTAGTTTTTAAAAATGTACTAGCGGCTTGAAACTGTCCAGAAACGTTCCTTTCTTGTGTTTCAAATGACCCTGGATTGACGTATTTGTAAACAGTTTCACTCTGCTAATTAACCCATTGGCACCCGTGCCGGCCAAAACCGGCCGTAAAAAACTCCCATGCTTCAAAACATTGCAACTCTCTCAATCGCACGAATATTGCCTTAATTGTTAGTGGTGAGCACGAAATGGAATGCCCTTTAAATTTGGATATCCAATAAATGCAAGAAACGTAGCGATTTTTACCAAATATGGCCTTTTGAGTTTGGACAAGAACGAAACTGGCCGTTTTTAACGTCAAAGAGAAACAACAAAAATGCCCCTATTTGCCTTCATGTTTTTTAGGGAAATCATCGTCGAAAAACCAAAATTCAACCGTCATAACGAAATTCAGTCCTTTTTCTAGCTTAGAAATGACTTTTTTTGTTCATATTCTTCTCCCGAGCGTAGATACAGCCTTTTGTTCCAGTGCATTCGGGCCTTCCCGACATTTTCAACATCTTGAGCGCATTGCATGCTGGGAACTAACGAGAATTTTTGACAGCACCCGTTCCTTCCCCCAATTCTTTCACATATAAACTAAGTATACAGCCACTCCGACCTACCGCCAAAATTTCCTGCTCGTGGTCATCTTCAGTACACAGAAATTCCAAAATATGTGGCGGTAGGTCGAGAAATTCATCAATAGTCGAGTCCCAAAGGTAATAAGTGTTCGACCGGCCAAATTCCCAGTTCGTCAAGTAACAAGCCAAATTCAACAACAAAGTACATCACCTTGCTCGATTCTTTGAGAAAGTGGACTCTTAGCTACCGTCATGCTTAATGATGCTCATCAGGCAGCCGCTAAAGATGAAAATGGCTGTAAATTTAGCAGAAATCGCAAGCAAACCCAACTTGGGCCATTGTTGTCACTTCACGGATAAAAAATAGCTACGTCAAAATGAGGTTTTCAGAAACCTTGAGCCTCCAGTAACTTAGGACAGCACCACTTTTCCCTGGTAGTTCAAATAAAGAGTCACGAATTGCTATTCATCGTTTATAGGTGGAAAATCACTCCGAAAATGTAAAAACCTGCGGTAGTCAATGGGTTAATTTTCTACTCACATTTCTCTGAGACTCCATTCACATTTATGCGCAAAAATCCTGCATAGTTCGATAAGCGTTTCCTTTCTCAAACAATTATC
>JAEMWC010001105.1:210000-227500 GCA_016490735.1 Pachyseris speciosa | reverse complement strand
GAGACAAGTGACACAGGACCCCCTGGCAGGGCCTCAC
This sequence comes from Pachyseris speciosa, assembly GCA_016490735.1. NCBI lineage: Eukaryota > Metazoa > Cnidaria > Anthozoa > Scleractinia > Pachyseridae > Pachyseris > Pachyseris speciosa. Next base: position 227,463 of record JAEMWC010001105.1, on the reverse strand, counting down.
TAGCACTTGATGGATATGGAACGCATATAACCAATTCACCACTATATGCCTCCGTGCCCATTTATCATCTCATATCCAAAGCAAGCTTGTGGAATTATTCTTGACTACAAATATAAAAATCAAGCTAAATTAATTAAAGCTAGGTAGGTAACCTTATATTTCTAGGCAACCAACAACACTAACCCTCTCAGAGTAGCAACTGGCGACACATTTGCTTGATCGTCCCTTCTCCAGCTGTCAAGGAGGTCATTAAGCTCAGCAGTGCTATCCAAGGCAGCCATGGCCACACATTAAAGCTTCTTTTCGTCTATAACCACGCGATGAAGAAAGGTTGTGGAGATTAAAACTCCCGCCATTTTACCACGAGATAGCAGACTGAAAATGGCACCGTTTTAAATGTTCGCTTTGCGTAGCGAAACAAACTGTTAAGGTAAACGAAAATGCAATGGATCGAAGTAGTATTTTCCTGAGCTGTGCCACAAAAAAACACAACGATAAAAACCAGAACACAATTTATACCAACAGTCACATGTGGAACAGACTGAAAACACAACACGGCGAGGTGGAACCCAGTCTATCACGGTAATCTAATCATGGAACGCCTTGGTGTTAACTACCTCTGTCCAGTCCCTCAGTCAGATTATCTGCCATTTTGAGAGCCATATAACAATTATATAATATCGTGTTTTTACTTTTTCAAAAGACACTTTCCATTTACAAATAAATGCAACAATAGACAGTACATTTAAATGCCTTTCTTATTCCGCCAGGGGTAACGTAGATCAGAACGAACGCGTGCGAAAACCGACTCATTTACCTCTCCACTTTCTAACCAACGGAGTCTTAACGGGAGACTACTCCAGGCTACTGAGCCTAGGAGATCGAACAAGATATCAAGCATCATAGGCTCGAAAAGGAGTTCAGGCCTAATGATAAATATACTTTCTAATGGAAGGGTAACCCAGCTTTAATAAACAATCACCGCTAAGTATTACGCATCTCACTTTTGTAAAAACAATTTTCATGGAAATTGCGTACTCACATTTTAAGATCAAAATCTTCTACTGATTCTTGTTGTTCCCTCTAAGAAACTTAATTAAATGAATTAACAAATTAAGCTGCCACCTACGCAGTAAAGAAAGAAAAACTACACAATACTCTTTAAAATCACAATCATTTATTTAATCAGACGTCTAATCACAAAAGTCCTATACGTACAACTGATTTTTTTAAGCCGACAACAAAGCGTAAGAAACCTAAATTTACAGCGAGGAAGGTATACTGACCAAAATAAAAAAAATCCAAGTAGAAATCTTAACTAACAAAAAGACATCAATGTCTTCATTCTACATAAGTAAGTATGTACCCGCGACTACCTTTCTCTTCAAAATTACGAAAAAAAGGTGCACCGTAAAAAGTGAATAGTCCTAATGTTCGTTAGTCTTGCCTAAAAAACGCCAAGTTCTCTCCTTTGGACGTGAATCCGTAGGAAAAGTCTTTTGCCGCCGGTAAAGGCTGGCTATTTCCATAACGGCATGAATGGAATCTGCTTGGCTGGTCATAGTATGTGAAGTCTTGACCGGAGTCTCTAGAGCTTTCCACGGGCTCGTCTGAATCAGTCGACGACAATTCTGATATTGAGTCAAACTCCACCGGTGGCTCAAACGAAGGCGTTAGAGGACGATCCAGGACTTCGTCTTCACCGAGGTTACCAAAGATGTGTGGTAGTTCCTTTGCGATGGAATACGAGAACGGGAACTCGTCCGCAAGACACCTGGTCGGCGCACCAAAGACTTGAGAGCTGGTATCAGATGGCACTGCTAAGGGATTTCCCGCGGGCATGGTATAGTAACTCGGAGAACGTGAAGCTGCTGTCTGGAGATGGTTGGTCTCTGGATACTGCGGGATGATTCTGCGCTCTGGAGCAGGATAGGCTGGATAAAAATGTTGGATCGGTTGAAATTCTTGTGAAACCGATGGCTGGGCAGCTCTGATTGGATAAGACGTCGACGGAAACCATTTTGATGGTACTGAAGGGAACTCCGCGGCGCGACTCAAGCTACTTTGACTCTGGGAGGAACTGGAAGATGATCTGGGAAGGATTGGGCGGAATCTTGTAGGCACCACGGCTCTTTTTTTCTGCTGTTTTCTCCACCTCTGACGGCGATTAGAGAACCAGGTCTACAAGAGAAAAAAATGGCATATAAGACACCCTGTTTTCCCAAAGTTAGCATAGACATACAAAGCGGACCCCACCAAATGGAATTGAAGGTTCCCTGGCGGACTACTCGGACGTTTCGCACCTACTAATAAATCGGGCGGGAATCTTTTGATGAGGCCACTTCAGTTGTGAATTCCATCATTATAGTTCAGAGCTTTCCATGAAAATTGTAGAAATATGTCTTAGGAAATTTTCGCCAAGACGATAAAAGCAGTGAAATGCTAGTTATAATATAATTGGAAAGAAAGAAATCGATCGCATGCGATTAATTGAGAGACTTTTTGAAAATCATTTCCTTCACAGAAGAAATAATATATAATCCATTGAAGACATACCATAACTTTATTCAGAGGGACGTCAATGTTTTCCGCCACCTCAGCTTTCTCCTTTCTGCTTGGAAACTTCTTCACCCGGAACATTGCTTCGAGTTTAGATTTCTGTTGAGGGGTGAAGATTATTCTGTCTGAATCACAATTCGGTTGGGCGAGAAAGAGATCTGAAATCAAATGAAAAAAGTTTCATTAGTGAACCTCGAATCAAACCGAGATCTACACACGTGGGGAATGTCAGAATGTGCGCAAACGTTCATCAGGGTCATACAACATTACAACCAGCCATAAACCACTACTGCTTAAGTAGTGTTCATAACTGGGACGATCATTCTCATATTCAGAGATAAAGCAATTTGTTTGGCGTGAAAATTAGTTTATTTATTGTAGCACAAGCGAGCTATGAAGTAAAAAGTTTTTTTTCCTAAAAAACTAATAATTATCCTGCACACACCGGAGCCGAAAGTTCAAAAAATCATACGATCGCAAACTTTATATTTAAAAGGCGAAAACAGCTACAGTAGTTTACTTTGCCGTTCCTGTGTTGGCAGCCTGTGTTTTCACAACCATAACAGGAATCGGATCGTGAAGGAAATTTAAAATATTTGCTTACCAGGACAGTATAGAAACACTGAAGGATCAGTCTCGCCGAAGTCCAGTCGCCGGCCCTTCTTCTTTTTCCAGATCAGCGTTCGGCTAACTTCGCTTTCCATTCGGGTGATTCTCGTCTCTTCGATGTTCAACTTTCGTTTCACAGATTCGACTGAAAGCACTTCGGTCGAGAAACATACCGAACTTGCCATACTGAAAGTTTTCGAGACTAACGCTGTGATGAACAGTTCTTCAAACTGACGAAGTCGCATGAGAGGTTCAATTTATATGTTTATTGCGACTCGTGTTGTTTATAACGCTATTGTTTACAAATTGAAGAGATTTGAAAAGAACTTGACGTCATTATTTACAGTTTAATTAGTTCAACTATAGATAGAAATATCTCACCTTGTAATTGGCTCAAAAGTGGGTCGAAAAGAACAATAAAATATCTCACTTCATTGTTCGGCAAAATAAATTAATAGCTTTGAATTCAGGTGATAGAAAAAACTTGGTCGTTTCTTGAGCCAATCCATTACCAAAGAATAAATATAACTGCATTCTGTTAGTCGATGAGAATTAGCTTTTAGAATTTTTGCGCGCATGAGTTGGTATAAAACGCGAAAATTAACAATTGTGAAAACTTTACTCCCTGTCAAAAGAACTAACCATGAATTTTCATCTTGACCTTGCTACCACATAGTGAAAAAACATTACGCTCTCTACTGAACATTAGTATCTATCAATTAAATAATGATCGAGGAAGTTAACTTTTTCATGAAAGTCCAGGGTAACATACGGCGATCTAACAATTTGTTGGTACCAAATTTTCTCTGAATGACAAGGCTGCTCCAGGCTCTCAGATATCTGGGGGAAGCGAAGGAATGAGAAAAGAACGGGGAAAGAAAATCGAGTAAGGAAAGATTTCTTCGCTCGTTCTCACTTTTATTTTGTTAATAGATTAGTAGAGTGAGTATTATTATTTAATGAAAATTTTCATTGTACTCTGTTAGATCGCGCAATTCGGCAACGATTGTCGTAAGGCGGAACAATAGAAGGTGTTATTCGCTTTCGCGGAACGAAGATCTTACTATCAACTCCGCCCCTTCCTAAAGTAATAGTAATGAGAAATAACAAAACAAAAGATCTAACCAGTTTCACTGAGTTTAACAACATCTAGAAATTAAAAAAATGCCTCTTGCCTTATAATCGCTCCGGACGAGCTTTGTTGAAAGCTCGTCTATAACTACGCGATGAGGAAAGGTTGTGGAGATTAAAACTGCCGCCATTTTATAGACGAAATACGGCGACATCTCATTTTGAAAATGGCACAAAAGACATATGTTAAAGTGACTACACCAATGCGTCACACGAAAGCTAAAGATAGAAATGAAATGTTAATTGAGGAAGTTATCTTTTCCACGAAAGTCCAGGGCGATTCAACAATTAGTTGGTACCCAATTTTCTGTTAAGGTCTAGCCTGTTCGAGGCCCTCAGATATTTGGGGCAAGCGAAACAATAAAGAACAAGGGAAGAAAATCGATCGAGGAAAGATTGCTTCGATCGTTCTCGCTAGCACCAGATAGCTCAAGTTTACGCGGTGGCGTAAAGTGGAACAATAGGTGTCATTCGCTTTCGCGCGACGAAGATCTTACTTTACCTCCGCCCCCTCCCAAAGTAACAATAATGAAAAAAAAAAAAAAGATCTAACCAGTTTCACTGAGTTTGACAACATCTAGAAATAAAAAATGCCTTTAGTCTTATAATCTGCCAGGATCATGTCGAAGGCTTAAGCCTGGTTTTCACTAGAGACACAAGCACAAGCGCAAGCAAAAGTAGCTTGTGGCAAGTGAAAACGAACACTACGCAAGCGAACGCAAGCATAAGCACAAGCACAATGAAAAGGAACAATTTTGATCCTTGCGCTTTTGCTTGCACATGTGCCTATTATGTTTGCGTTAAACCCGTTTTCACAGTGAAATAAGCGCTCTTGTGCTTGCGCTTATGCTTGCGCTTGTGCTTGCGTCACTAGGGAAAACCAGGCTTTAGTTTGTGTAAGGTCGGCTCGGCTTTCATCTTATTTACCAATATAGCAAACCCTCGAGATGAGGATTATCAGCCGATAAATCAAAGCGTGATAAGGGATAAATTAAAGTGACATGAGAGTTTATCTCCCTAAAGCCTTGAACTGCTTGGAGGATTGAAGATACGTGTTTGGTTAACCATGACGGGAGCTCCTTTCCATGGGCTTACCGTCCTTACACAGCGCGTCAACATAGTGAGAAATCTAAAACCCGACAATTGAACTTGCATGTGGATGACACCTTTACCATCTTAGATCGTGACAAAGTTGACTCGTTCTTACAACACCTCAATAGTCAACAGCCGACGATCCGTTTCACAATGCAAACTAAGAATGACAAATCAATTCCCTTCCTTGATACGTTGATCATCAAGGATTCGAACAGATACCTCTCTACCAGTGTTTACAGAAAGCCTACACAAACTGACCAGTACCTAGCGTATGATTCACACCACCCACAATCTGTAAAACGCGGTATTGTTAAGTGCCTGTACGATCGATCTAAACACCTCATAACAAAACCACCAGTTATCTCATAAAAAGAAACACCTTTCATCGGTCCTTGTTTCCAATGGTTATCCGTTTTCGTTGCAAAAAATCTTACGAAAACCAAGGGACGAACAACCACTAAAGAACCTGAACCCGAAATTAAATCTACTGTGGTTCTGCCATACGTCAAAGGCACATCGGAGGCTCTTCGCCGTTGCCTACAACAACAAGGCATACGGACTGTTTTCAGATCTGACACAACTCTTAGATCACACCTAGTGCGACCTAAGGACATTGTCGATCCAGTAAAACAAGACGGAGTAGTCTCCAAGATTCCCTGCGAATGTGGTAAGGTTTATATTGGAGAGACGGGAAGATCTATGCATGAACGGATTAAGGAACACGATAGAGACATATGGATTGCTCGAACCCAATCCTCCGCCGTTTCAGAACATAGCAACGCGACCGGACATTATCCGCTCTGGGACGAGGTTAAATATTATTGACCGAGACCCACATTGGTACACCCGTAGGGTTAAAGAGGCTATTCACATAAGACTTCACCCTAACAACATCAACAGGGACAGTGGAATTGAAATTCCTGAAGCGTGTGTGACCACGATCAAACGCCACAACAGCCGATCAGTACCAAAGCGGACCGCTGAGGGAACAATTTCTAGTCTGAACGGCAAGGATCGAGATCCTCCAATCAACAACAACCTAAGCGAGGATCGAAACGCACCAATCACCACCAGCCACGGTGCTTCTTATACTCACACGCAGCCAGTCGACACCATCGCCTGATGAAGACCAGCAGTATAGCGGTCGAAACTGGTCGCGATCCACATCTTTGTGACTCAATCGTGAGACAAAAGATTAACTCAGTTATCAATTGAACTTGCATAAATGAACGCCGCGCATACAATGAAAAACAAAAGCGTTCATCAAAATTAAAAGAGTTTTCCTGTCCAAAAAGTGTTTAATCCTGCTGATCTGTACTAGTTTGAAAATACCGTTAGAAGTAGTTTTAGCAATATGATCGTTATGTGTTAAGGACTGGTCGATGTAGACTCCAAGGTCCTTTGCCATTCGCTCCGACGAAGGGCTAACGCTCGAAACGTCAGCTAATCGAATCCCTGTACGGTGGTCAATTTACATTATCAACTCCGTTGATAAACCAAATTTTCCTTTGCCACAGGGGCTAGTGTTATATCCTTTCCCAAGAGTGAAATTGACGTTGGAGGCAACTGTCGCAGTAGTTGTGGAACACCAACTAGTAAGATTTTAGTTTTAGCTAGGTTTATTAGAAGGGTATTCTGACAGCACCATCGGCAGATTTCTCTCAAATCTTCGTTCAAATAACCGAATACGCGAGCGATGTCAGTTGAGCGAAAGGATAGGTATAGTTTCCAGTCATCGACGTAGCACACAGACTTGCAGTGGGCTGGAACGGACAAGAGATCATTTACATAGATGGTAAATAACACGGGCCCCAAGATAGAACCCTGAGGAACTCCGTATTTAAGAGGGAGCGGGTCTGAGATAGCATCCCCAATGCGCACTCTCTGGCTACGACCAGACAAGTAATTATCAAACCACTCCAAGCTCGAAGAGGCAACACCTATACTCTGTAACTTCTGAAGGAGAATATCATGTCTGATACTGTCGGATGCCTTAGACATGTCTAGTAGCACGACAACGGACACTTCACTCTTATCAATGGCCATGAGTAAATCATCTGTTACGTGTAACAGAGCGGTTTCCGTCGAGTGACATTTGTCGATTACCCCTCTGATTTTTAGATCTATTCTTGTCTAATTTTGGTATTAGTTCACCAGTGTTTTTAACGTGTACTGGCCTTTTGTATTTATATTGTATTAGCTTTTGTTTTACTTATATATATTTTTAGGCCAATATAATATTACTATAATATTACAATAATTTAATGTAGGCTTTGTAACTGAAAAACCCAGCTTGGGAGTTGCAATAAACGTATGTATGTATGTATGTATGTATGTATGTATGTATGTATGTATGTATGTAGGTAGGTAGGTAGGTAGGTAGGTAGGTAGGTAGGTATGTATGTATGTAATGAAGAGTTCTCTAGTTTTAGGCAGAATCGTTAGCATCGAGAAGTGCTGTCCAAATAAGGACTCTTATACTAGCCTTGCCCCGACTGAGCGGGTTGTGTTGTGAACAAATGCTTCGATTGCAAACAGAAGGCAATTTTTCGTCAAAGGTGGTGGCGCGCACGTGATAGCCTGCGTAGCTGGCGCTAGAAACATAAAGGAGCTGGGCGCGAAGCGAGCGAGGGAGCGCGAAGAGAGGGAGGGAGCGAGAAGCGAGGGAGGGAGCTCGGAGCTTTCCCCGTTCCCTTTCCCAATCTACAGCCCTGCCATGCAAGCTATGCATGTGAAAATCGAGACGAATCGCACCATCATCGACTTTGGGATGGTGACACTGTGAGGCAAAACTGTGTGACGTGCGCGCACGAAATACGTTGGCAAAAACAGGCCAACGCGAGTGATTTTCCACGCGAAGTATGAGTAACAAATATGCGATTCTCGATTCTAAATGATTTTCTGATTCCGCCAGGGGCAGCGTATATCAGAAGACACACGTGCGAATTCGACTGACGACTTTTTAGCAGCCCTTCACCTCTCCACTTTCTAACGTACGGAATCTTGACGGGAGACTAGCCAAGCCTAAGACATCGAACAAGATATCAAGCATCATGAGCTCGAGAAGAAGTTGAGGCCTAATGATAAATATACTTTCTAATGGAAGGGTAACCGAGTTTAAACGGCCAGTTTAAACAAACGATCACTGATAACAATTACGCACTTCAGTGTATAAAAACAATTCACATGGTAAAGAAAAGAAGACAATTATTTCCATTTTCATCGATCTTGCGTACTCACATTTTAATATCAAAATCGTGCACTGATATACTTGTTGTTGTTGTTCCTTCTTAAAGAGCAAATTAATTAAAGAATTAAGCCCCAACTACGCAGTAAAAAAAGAAAAACTGAACAAAATATTGTTTCAACACATACAAAATCGTTTATTTAATCACTGATTAGGCATTAAGTCCTGTACGTACAACTGAATTTTGTTAAGCCGATAAGAAAGCGTAACAAACCTAAATTTAAAGAAAAAAAGCCTTCAAAGTCTTCATTTTACATAAGTAAACAATTACCCGATTACCTTTCTTACAAATTATGAAAACAAAAGTTGGAAGATAAAAAGTGAATATTCCTAACGTTCGTTAGTCTTGCCTAAAAAACGCCAAGTTCTCTCCTTTGGACGTTAATCCGTAGGAAAAGTCTCTTGGCGCCGGTAAAGGCTGGTTATTTCCAAAACGGCATGAATGGAATCTGCTTGGCTGGTTATAGTATGTGAAGTCTCCACCATAGTCTGTAGAGCTTTCCACGGGCTCGTCTGAATCAGTCGACGACGGCTCTGATATGGATTCAAACTCCACTGGCGGCTCAAATGAAGGCGTGAGAGGGCGATCCAGGACTTCGTCTTCATCGACGTTTCCAAAGATGTGTGGTAGTTCCTTTGCGATGGAATACGAGAACGGGAACTCGTCCGCAAGACACCTGGTCGGCGCACCAAAGACTTTAGAGCTGGTTTCGGACGGCACTGCTAAGGGATTTCCCGCGGGCATGGTATAGTAACCCGGATAACGTGAAGCTGCTGTCTGGATATGGTTGGTCTCTGGATACTGCGGGATGATTCTGCGCTCTGGAGCAGGATAGGCTGGATAAAACTGTTGAATCGGTTGAAATGCTGGTGAAACCGATGGCTGTGGAGCTCTGATCGGGTAAGACGTCGACGGAAACCATTTTGATGGTACTGAAGGGAACTCCGCGGAGCGGCTTAAGCTACTTTGACTCTGGGAAGAACTGGAATATAAGCTGGGAAGGATTGGGCGGAATCTTGAAGACACCACGGTTGTTTTTTTCTGCTGTTTTCTCCACCTCTGACGGCGATTAGAGAACCAGGTCTACAAGAGAAACAAAATGGCATATAAGAAACCCTATTTCCACACAGTTAGGCATACAAAACGGACCCCACCTAACAGAATTGAAAGTTCCCGCGCGGACTAATCAGACGTTTCCTACCTACTACTATATCGGACAGGAATCTTTTGATGTGTTTTGAAACCCACTCCAGGCACAAAGTTGTCAATTCCATCATTATAGCTCAGATCTTTCCATGAAAATTGTAGAAATACATCTTAGGAAATTTTCGCGAAGACGATAAAAGCATAATCGGAAAGAAAGAAATCGATTGCATGCGATTAATTGAGCGACGTTTTGAAAAAGATTTCCTTCACAGAAGAAATAATGTATAATCTGTTGAAGACATACCATAACTTTATTCAGAGGGACGTCAATGTTTTCCGCCACCTCAGCTTTCTCCTTTCTGCTTGGAAACTTCTTCACCCGGAACATTGCTTCGAGTTTAGATTTCTGTTGAGGGGTGAAGATTATTCTGTCTGAATCACAATTCGGTTGGGCGAGAAAGAGATCTGAAATCAAATGAAAGAAATTTCATTAGTGAACCTCGAATCAAACATCTACACACGTGGGGAATGTCAGAATGTGCGCAAACATTCATTAGGGTCATACAACATTACAACCAGACATAAACCACTACCGCTTAAGTAATGTTCATAACTGGGATGGTCATTCTCATATTCAGAGATAAAGCAATTTGTTTGGCGTGAAAATTAGTTTATTTATTGTAGCACAAGCGAGGTATGAAGTAAAAAGTTTTTTTTCCTAAAAATAAGAATTATCCTGCAGACACCGTAGCAGAAAGTTCAAAAAATCATACGATCGCAAACTTTATATTTAAAAGGCGAAAACAGCTACAGTTTACTTTGCCGTTCCTTTGTTCGTAGCCTGTGTTTTCACAACCATAACAGAAATCGGATCGTGAAGGAAATTTAAAATATTTGCTTACCAGGACAGTATAGCAACACTGAAGGATCAGTCTCGCCGAAGTCCAGTCGCCGGCCCTTCTTCTTTTTCCAGATCAGCGTTCGGCTAACTTCGCTTTCCATTCGGGTGATTCTCGTCTCTTCGATGTTCAACTTTCGTTTCACAGATTCGACTGAAAGCACTTCGGTCGAGAAACATACCGAACTTGCCATACTGAAAGTTTTTAAGACTAACGCTGTGATGAACAGTTCTTCAAACTGACGAAGTCGCATGAGAGGTTCAATTTATATGTTTATTGCGACTCGTGTTGTTTATAACGCTATTGTTTACAAATTGAAGAGATTTGAAAAGAACTTGACGTCATTATTTACAGTTTAATTAGTTCAACTATAGATAGAAATATCTCACCTTGTAATTGGCTCAAAAGTGGGTCGAAAAGAACAATAAAATATCTCACTTCATTGTTTGGCAAAATAAATTGATAGCTATGAATTCAGGTGATAGAAAAAACTTGGTCGTTTCTTGAGCCAATCCATTACCAAAGAATAAATATAACTGCGTTCTGTTACTCGATGAGAATTAGCTTTTAGAATTTTTGCGCGCATGAGTTGGTATAAAACGCGAAAATTAACAATTGTGAAAACTTTACTCCCTGTCAAAAGAACTAACCATGAATTTTCATCTTGACCTTGCTACCACATAGTGAAAAAACATTACGCTCTCTACTGAACATTAGTATCTATCAATTAAATATTGATCGAGGAAGTTAACTTTTTCACGAAAGTCCAGGGTAACATACGGCGATCTAACAATTTGTTGGTACCAAATTTTCTCTGAAGGACTAGGCTATTCCAGGCTCTCAGATATCTGGGGGAAGCGAAGGAATGAGAAAGAACGAGGAAAGAAAATCGAGTAAGGAAAGATATTTGAGGCAAGGGAAACAATAAAGAACAAGGGAAGAAAATCGATCGAGGAAAGATTGCTTCGCTCACCAGATAACAGGAACAGGCTATTGAACGTCTCGAGGTCGTGCAACGAGTGGAAACACAGCTCTTGACCGAGGGCTAAACATAAAGCGTCTAGTTTTATATGTATAGTTTTATAGGCTTTGCAAGTTTTACAGTGTTATATTTATATTTTTATTTTTACGAGTGTCGTAAGGCAGAACAATAGAAAGTGTCATTCGCTTTCGCGCAACGAAGATCTTACTATCAACTCCGCCCCCTCCTAAAGTAACAGTAATGAGAAATAACAAAACGAAGATCTAACCAGTTGCACGGAGTTTAACAACATCTAGAAATAAAAAATGCCTTTACTCTTACAATCTGCCAGGATCATGTCGAAGGCTTAAGCCTGGTTTTCACTAGAGACGCAAGCACAAGCGCAAGCACAAGTAGCTTGTGGCAAGTGAAAACGAACACTACGCAAGCGAACGCAAGCATAAGCGCAAACGCTAGGAAAAGGAAAAATTTTGATCCTTGCGCTTGTGCTTGCGCTTATGCTTGCGCTTGTGCTTGCGTCGCTAGTAAAATCCAGGCTTTAGTTTGTGTAAGATCGGTTCGGCTTTTATTTTATTTACCAATAAAGCAACCCCTCGAGATGAGGATTATCAGCCGATAAATCAAAGTGTGATAAGTGATAAATTAAAGTGACATGAGAGTTTATCTCCCTAAAGCCTTGAACTGCTTGGAGGACTGAACATACGTGTTTGGCTAACCATGACGGGAGCTCCTTTCCATGTGCTTACAGTCCTTACTCAGCGCGCCAACATAGTCAGAAATCTGAAACCCGAGAATTGAACTTGCATAAGTGAACACCACGCATACAATGAAAGTTCTCTAGTTTTAGGCAGAATCGTTAGCATCGAGAAGTGCTGTCCAAATAAGGACTCTTATACTAGTCTTACCCCGACTGAGCGGGTTGTGTTGTAAATAAATGCTTCGATTGCAAACAGAAGGCAATTTTTCGTCAAAGGTGGTGGCGCGCACGTGATAGCCTACGTAGCTGGCGCTAGAGACATAAAGGAGGTGGGCGCGAAGCGAGCGAGGGAGCGCGAAGCGAGGGAGGGAGCTCGGAGCTTTCCCCGTTCCCTTTCCCAGTCTAGCGCCCTGCCATGCAAGCTATGCATGTGAAAATCGAGACGAATCGCACCATCATCGACTTTGGGATGGTGACACTGTGAGGCAAAACTGTGTGACGTGCGCGCACGAAATACGTTGGCAAAAACAGGCCAACGCGAGTGATTTTCCACGCGAAGTATGAGTAACAAGTATGCGATTCTCGATTCTAAATGATTTTCTGATTCTGCCAGGGGCAGCGTATATCAGAAGACACACGTGCGAATTCGACTGACGACTTTTTAGCAGCCCTTCACCTCTCCACTTTCTAACGTACGGAATCTTGACGGGAGACTAGCCAAGCCTAAGACATCGAACAAGATATCAAGCATCATGAGCTCGAGAAGAAGTTGAGACCTAATGATAAATATACTTTCTAATGGAAGGGTAACCGAGTTTAAACGGCCAGTTTAAACAAACGATCACTGATAACAATTACGCACTTCAGTGTATAAAAACAATTCACATGGTAAAGAAAAGAAGACAATTATTTCCATTTTCATCGATCTTGCGTACTCACATTTTAATATCAAAATCGTGCACTGATATACTTGTTGTTGTTGTTACTTCTTAAAAAGCAAATTAATTAAAGAATTAAGCCCCAACTACGCACTAAGCAAAGAAAAACTGAACAATATTGTTTCAACACGTATACAATCGTTTATTTAATCACTGATTAGGCATTAAGTCCTGTACGTACAACTGAATTTTGTTAAGCCGATTAGAAAGCGTAACAAACCTAAACTTACAGACAAAAAGCCTTTAACGTCTTCATTTTACATAAGTAAGCAATTACCAAATTACCTTTCTTACAAATTATGAAAGCAAAAGTTGGAAGATAAAAGTGAATATTCCTAACGTTCGTTAGTCTTGCCTAAAAACCGCCAAGTTCTCTCCTTTGGACGTGAATCCGTAGGAAAAGTCTTTTGCCGCCGGTAAAGGCTGGTTATTTCCAAAACGGCATGAATGGAATCTGCTTGGCTGGTTATAGTATGTGAAGTCTCCACCATATTCTGTAGAGCTTTCTACGGGCTCGTCTGAATCAGTCGACGACGGCTCTGATATGGAGTCAAACTCCACTGGTGGCTCAAATGAAGGCGTGAGAGGGCGATCCAGGACTTCGTCTTCATCGACGTTTCCTAAGATGTGTGGTAGTTCCTTTGCGATGGAATACGAGAACGGGAACTCGTCCGCAAGACACCTGGTCGGCGCACCAAAGACTTTAGAGCTGGTTTCAGACGGCACTGCTAAGGGGTTTCCCGCGGGCATGGTATAGTAACCCGGATAACGTGAAGCTGCTGTCTGGATATGGTTGGTCTCTGGATACTGCGGGATGATTCTGCGCTCTGGAGCAGGATAGGCTGGATAAAACTGTTGAATCGGTTGAAATGCTGGTGAAACCGATGGCTGTGGATCTCTGATTGGGTAAGACGTCGGCGGAAACCATTTTGATGGTACTGAAGGGAACTCCGCGGAGCGACATAAGCTACTTTGACTCTTGGAGGAACTGGAAGATGACCTGGGAAGGATTGGGCGGAATCTTGAAGGCACCACGGTTGTTTTTTTCTGCTGTTTTCTCCACCTCTGACGGCGATTAGAGAACCAGGTCTACAAGAGAAAAAAATGGCATATAAGACACCCTATTTCCACACAGTTAGACATACAAAACGGACCCCACCTAACAGAATTGAAAGTTCCCGGGCGGACTAGTCGGACGTTTCGTACCTACTACTATATCGGACAGGAATCTTTTGATGTGTTTTGAAACCCACTCTAGGCACAAAGTTGTGAAATTCCATCATTATAGTTCAGATCTTTCCATGAAAATTGTAGAAATACGTCTTAGGAAATTTTCGCGAAGACCATGAAAGCAGTGAAAAACTCGTTATGATATAATTGGAAAGAAAGAAATCGATTGCATGCGATTAATTGAGCGACGTTTGAAAAAGATTTCCTTCACAGAAGAAATAATGTATAATCGGTTGAAGACATACCATAACTTTATTCAGAGGGACGTCAATGTTTTCCGCCACCTCAGCTTTCTCCTTTCTGCTTGGAAACTTCTTCACCCGGAACATTGCTTCGAGTTTAGATTTCTGTTGAGGAGTGAAGATTATTCTGTCTGAATCAGGATTCGATTGGGTGAGAAAGAGATCTGAAATCAAATGAAAAAAGTTTTATTAGTGAATCTCGAATCAAAGATCTAAACACGTGGGGAATGTCAGAATGTGCGCAAACGTTCATTAGGGTCATACAACTTTACAACCAGAGTTAAAACACTACTGCTTGAGTATTGTTCATAACTGCGGTGATCATTCGGCTCATATTCAGAGGAAAACCAGTTATTTGAGACCTGCCCTCAACCCAGTACATATGTGTAGAATGCGATTGTGGACGATCAAAAGGGGGAGAGCAAATAGCGATTCTTAGTTGAACACCCCGCTTCTTGATTGGTCGAAATCTATCAAGAATGTTAGGGATTCTTGTAGGCTATTATCTAAAGAAATGACTTGACATAAAATGACATGATGTCCTGACCATAATGTGTGGTTTTATTTATTGTAGCGCAAGCGAGTTCTGAGGCGAAAGCTTTTTTTTTTTTTTTTTTTTTTTTTTTTCTGAAAACAATAATTCAGACATCGGGGCCGAAAGTTAAAATAAAATTATACGATCGAAAACTTTACAACCAAAAGGCGCAAATGAAATTCTGACAGGCGCGGAACTACTGTTCACCGTTTTCCTTGCCTGTGTTCGCAGTATATGTTCTCGCAACCATAAGACGAACTTTAAAAGGATATGATCGTGGCTAAATTAAAACATTTGCTTACCAGGACAGTATAGAAACACTGAAGGATCAGTCTCGCCGAAGTCCAGTCGCCGGCCCTTCTTCTTTTTCCAGATCAGCGTTCGGCTAACTTCGCTTTCCATTCGGGTGATTCTCGTCTCTTCGAAGTTCAACTCTCGTTTCACAGATTCGACTGAAAGCACTTCGGTCGAGAAAGACACTGAACCAGCCATATTGAAAGTTTTCGAGCCTAACGCTGTGATGAACAGTTTTTCAAACTGACGAAGTCGCACGAGAGGCTCAATTTATATGTTTATTGCGACTCGTGTTGTTTATAACTCTATTGTTTACAATTTGAAGGGATTTGAAAAGAACTTGGCGTTATTGTTTACAGTTTAATTAGTTCAACTACAGATAGAAATATCTCACCTTGTAATTGGCTCAAAAGTGGGTCGAAAAGAACAATAAAATATCTCACTTTATTGTTCGGCAAAATAAATTGATAGATATAAATTCAGGTGATAAAAATACTCGGTCGTGTCTTTAAGCCAATTTATTACCAAACATTAAAAATAAGTGCGTTAGTCGATGAGAATTATTTTTTTGCGCGCGTGAATTTGTATAAAATCGCGAAAATCAAATAATTGTGAAAACTTTACTCCCTGTCAAAAGAACTAAACATGAATTTTCTTCTTGACCTTGCTACCACGAGTGAAAAAAAATCACGCTCTCTGCTTTTATACACTGAAAGTTAATATCTTATGCTCAATAAAAGCCACACCCAACTAAAGGCATACATTAAAGCGATTACTCTAAACTCAAGACCAATGAGTAAGTCGCTTGCTACCACATAGTGAAAAAAAAGTGACGGTCCCTGCTTTTATTACACTGAGGCCCGTTTCAAACGTTGAACTTCTCATGTGCCGAATCGAATGCAAATGAGAAAAATCTACTGTTTTCGCTCATTTGCATTAGATTCGGCACACGAGAAGTTCGACGTTTGAAACGGGCCTACGTTAATAAAACTCACGTCTAACAAAAGACATACATTATTAAAGCAACTACTGAAAAACTCAAGACGAATAAGTAACTTTTTAAAACAGGTCGCACGAAAGCTAAAGATAGCAATTAACTGTTGATTGAGAAACTTATCTTTTTCACGAAAGTCCAAGGTAACATACGGCTATCTAACAATTTGTTGGTACCAATTTTTCTCTGAAGGGCTAGGCTGCTCCAGGCTCTCAGGAATGCGGGGCGAGAAAAATACGAGTAAAGAACGAGGGAAGAAAATCGAGCGAGGAAAAATTTCTTCGCTCATTGTCGCTTGCACCACAGGAACAGGCTATTAAACGTCTCGAGGTAACGAGAGGAAACTCAACTCTTGGCCGAGGGCTCAACATGCAGCGTGTAGTTATTTTTACATAGTCCTATAGACTTACAAGTTTACAGTGTTATATATTTTCATTTTTGTTGATGGATTAGTAGAGTGAGTATTATTATTTAATGAAAATCCCATTGTATCCTGTTTGATCACGCAATTTCAAGGGGAGGTGTAAGGCAACGAAAAAGTTATCTCTCATGAAAAGAAACACCTCTCATCGGTCCTTGTTTCCAACGGTTATCCGTTTTCGTTTGTAAAAAATCTTACGAAAACCAAGGGACGAACAACCACAAAAGAACCTGAACCCGAAATTAAATCTACTGTGGTTCTGCCATACGTCAAAGGCACATCGGAGGCTCTTGGCCGTTGCCTATAACAACAAGGCATACGGACTGTTTTCAGATCTGACACAACTCTTAGATCACACCTAGTGCGACCTAAGGACATTGTCGATCCAGTAAAACAAGACGGAGTAGTCTCCAAGATTCCCTGCGAATGTGGTAAGGTTTATA
>JAEMWC010001105.1:195000-207500 GCA_016490735.1 Pachyseris speciosa | reverse complement strand
TGGAAACCAGCTAAGTGTTGTTGGGGCTTGAGTGTTTCTTGATTTAAATAAAGTATACCATACCATACCATACCATACACCATGCCATGCCATGCCATGCCATGCCATGCCATGCCATGCCATGCCATGCCATGCCATGCCATGCCATGCCATGCCATACCATACCATACCATACCATACCATAAACTATGAATGCCTACTATAGGAACTGAAATACTGCGCAATTAAAATTCAGGGTTTCAGAGGTTATGAAACCACCTTGAATAGCATGTCCTCAGGCTGTAAGCATAATTATAGAAACATATGCTGGGAATTACAGCTCGCCCTCATCGATCATGCTGGGAATTACAGCTCGCCCTCGTCGATCATTTCATCAATAAATCTTATTGAACCTAAGCAGCTTGTGATTTCTTCTCACAGAATCACTGCTTTATCAAACATACGGATCATGGGAATAAAGTCACTCACTGACTCACTGTCCATTATGCTCACTGGCATCCACCACTGACTGTGCTTAGCCAGCTTTTCGATTGTGTTCCAGCCCCTCATTTCTGTTTCTGTAGTACCCATCATGTATTCTTGGGCCTACCATGCTTGTGCCTGCCTTGAGGTGTCCAGTGTAGTGCTGTCATATGGTGATGGAATCATTGTCCTTTGAGATGGCTTGGCTAATCCACCTCCAGCACCTTTGCATGATGATGGTAGTCATGCTCTCCTGTTTGCACCTTGAAAACAGATCCTTGTTGGAAATGTTCTGAGGCCATGAAAATGGAGTAATCAAACACAAAATGCCTTCATCTTTACAGAAACTCTCATAATTTGCACCCTCGCCCCAAAAATCAAAATTTAATTTGATTTGATTCTACTTGATTTAGTGTTGATTTGCTTTAGTCTCTTCAATAACTGAGAAGACTAAAGGTGCTCTAGTAATTATTAGTAGAGCACCTGTGTTGTGCTACAAAGATTTGAGAGATAAATATAGTGATAATGATTATGATGATGATGATGATAATAATGGTGATGGGTATTACATTATTATTATTATTATTATTATTATTATTATTATTAAAGGACTATGTGCAGAACAGTAAGTACCCATCTCAAGAGATGTATTTTTTTAATAACACTTGGAGTTTTTTAGTTATCTTGGGTCAACATTAAAAATAAATGTTAATGGTAGTTTCTAAGGATCTTCATCATGCCGTGTCAACAATTCATGAAAAATTCTGGGACCAGAGGAAATAGTCCAGATAATTGAGAAGTCTGGATAATCAAGGTTTTCCCTGCTAGCAGAGGCCTCTTTTCCTTGTATTCAGCTTGTGGAAGAAAAGAGACCTCTGCCATGGGTCGAAATGGTCTGTATTGAGCATGTGTTGCGGTTTATTAGCGACCGAACCATTACATGATGTTTTTAACAAGTCATAGTTCAGCAAACAATACAAGGAACATGCATTCTAAAGCCTCCATCCACGACCACGACGGCGGCTTAGTCAAAGACCATTTCAAACCATGGTGGAGGTCTCTTTTCTTCTGCACACTGAATACAAGGAAAAGAGGCCTCTGCTACCAGGGAAATCAAGGTTGAACAGTACTCATTTAATAAATTCATAGAGTGGGAGCAGGTATAGAAAATAGTCAACATAAGTAATGATAAATCTTACACATAGCTTTTATTAAATCTGCAAAGCAGGCAGTTTTCCCCTCTCATAATTAGTAAACAAGAATGGATACTAATTATTTGAAAACAAAAGACTTCTCAGTGACTCTTACTCTACCGACATCAAATCACGTAATATTGCAGTTCTTCATTTAAAAATATTATTTTTGCAATCTGCAAAAACAAACAAAAAAACAAACAGCAACAAAATAAAAACAAAAAAACAGCAATATTACTTTTAAATATGTCACTGATCATCGCAGTTATGAACAGTACTTAAGCAGTAGTGAAAATAAAGCCCGAAAAAATTCCAGCTTGTATGGGATTCGAACCCACGACCTCTGCGATACCGCTGCAGCACTCTACTGACTGAGCTAACAAGCCATCTGGGAGCTGGTCCCAGATGGCTTGTTAGCTCAATCCACAGTTCAAATATATGATCATCATATATTCATTCTCAATGTTACTTTTCCTTGTTTATATTAAGCTGTGACCAAGCATGGTATTAGATCTTCCCTTCTTAATTCGCCCTCCTCCCTCAAGGGCTATACTAACAGAGTGCACCCTACTTCTTGACTACCTGACTGTTGGCTTTGTCTGCTTGCAGATGATCTACAGTTGGCTGACAGCTGGTTTAAGGGAGCAGCATCACAGATCTTGCCAATGTGCAGTAGCAATACATCAACTTGAAAAAGCTGGAAAGAGTTTTTTCTAGTTTCATTGCTGTGAGGGAGATTAGAATTGCTGACATGTCACTGATTATCAACACCATCCATATGGCACAGACCAAACAAAAGCAACTTCAAATGAGAAATATAGCCGAGGCTTCAATGCGTATTATAAAGAATACTGACCAAAATTAATCCTATGGACCAAATTGAAGATGGCGGACAGATGAACAATCTGTTACTCAATCAAGAGCATCCTCATTGCATATGCTTGGCCGTGACATTGCTCCTTTAAGCCTGTTGCAATCTTGTATACTTTAGTTAAAGAGGGGGGAAGAAACAAATATATACACACACACACACATTCAAAGAGCCTGCCAACCACACAGAGGAATAGCAGATTGGTAGCAGAATGTTTGTTACCATTGTATTATTATTTAATCACTTAAAAATATTCCTTTTCCGTAAGGTTTACATGGTGTCAATAGCATCTCTCTTTTCTAACAAGCCATGCTAAAATTTAAATGGCTTACTCTAAAATTTACATGAGGTTGACTGTAACACAGGCCAACAAAAAAATTATCATTCTTCCAGAAACAACTAATTGAGAAACAAATTTAGAGGTCCATAAATAATGCAGTGTATGTTAGACTTCCTTAAAGTCCACCTAACGCAAAAATATTTTTCTGCTAATATAAATATTTGCACCTATTACAAAAACATTTAGCCTTTATTTGGACTCTTTTATAGGCTGCAAAACTCATGAAAAACTAAGCATCATTTGGTACGTGGCCAAGTCAGAAGGGGTGTGGATCTGTTCTTGATTTGACATCAAAAACGTTTTTACATGCACGTTTACGAAGATTTACTGAAATGCTAATC
This sequence comes from Pachyseris speciosa, assembly GCA_016490735.1. Taxonomy (NCBI): domain Eukaryota; kingdom Metazoa; phylum Cnidaria; class Anthozoa; order Scleractinia; family Pachyseridae; genus Pachyseris; species Pachyseris speciosa. The sequence goes on along the minus strand of JAEMWC010001105.1, from coordinate 204,293 downwards.
AGTTTGTGATGTCAAATCAAGAATAGACCCATGCCCGTCATGTGACAGATATTGGCTACATTTTGTAACTTTTACAGCCTATAAAAAGTGAAGATTTGGTTGCAAAAGGTGCAATGTGCTTCAAACAGGAGCAAGGATTTGAAAATATTTCAATAAGTTGGCCCATATTTTTCAAATTGCAACCCACATCCATCCTGGCCATCTGCATCCAAAGACTTTTTTTTTATAATTTTGTTCAAATGGTAAAGTGAATTAATACAAACAAATCTGAACCATTCTTGTTGGGTTTTCTTTGATTCCAATACTTTGTTTAGCTTTGAAAAGCACTAATGAAATATGTGACATAGCCATGACTGGTATGTCCTGACAATTTGATGCAGCAACATACATGTAGCTGACATTCACATCAGTATATGCAAAGCATCCACTGATATATATATTAATCCAATTTATTATATAGCTAGTGTTTGTAGCTGTGTTTGTAATGCACACACTGATTGGCTAAGCGCAGCTAAGCATCAGGGCATTATTTGTTTATGTACATTAGCAACAAAAAAAAGGTAATCCAAATGCCATATTTGTTTTATTTACATTGAAAATTGCTGTGACGATAGCGAACAAGTGAAAAAACAACCAGTAAAACTGTCAGTGAAAAGTTTGATCTGGGATTGAAATGATGAATGAATAGATAAGTTCATGCATTACCTGATATGAAGTGATGACTTCTGCTTGAACTTATGTTTTTTTCTCTAGAAACGTTTTGTTAGCCATATAATAAATGACTTAACCCATTGAAGTCCAATGCGCCCCCATGCGCCCTTGCAGATTTACGTCACTTCCGCAGCCTTTGGCCTCATCAGTTTTAACAGTAAAGGGTAGTTTTGTCCACTAACTTGTACAGAATAAAGAGATCTTTTAATTCATACCAGATTGAGCATGATTCAGCCAAGGAAACGGGAGAAAAAGGCAAAACAACCAAGCAACACGAATGCAAAAATTCCCATAAACATCTGCCTCCACTACCCACTTATCTTTCCTTTCTGCAATCATCAAATCCTAGGACCCTAAACACTTTCCCAAAATTTGTTCCCACCGAAACAAAGCCCATTCAATACCCAGCAAAAACAAAAAAATGAGGCAAGAAAAGTGAAAAAAGAGGGAAGAAGAGAAAGCAAAAAGAAAAAGTCAAGACTGCTGTACCACTTTTCAACCCAAACACTATCTCGAAATCTTGCTTTCTGTACATGCCTGAACTTTGGAAGCTAATGTTTTGCATCTGGATCAGAAGGCCGACTAGTGCATGACCTGTGAGCAGTTTTGTGGTAAGTTTTAGCTCCTAACTGCTAGACAGTGACAAGAGAACAACTTGACTAGCTTTAAAACGCGATATTCGGCGAAATTTCCAGAAGCCAATGGGTTAATAACTTTGACTGTTCAGTCATTACGGGAAAATCTCAAACCTCAGCCTAGCTGTATTGACCAAGTGATAAGTCAAGGCCTCAGTTTGAGATTTTCCCATAATGACCCCATTCTCGGTTATTAAGGTAATTCCCATGAAAATGACGTACTATCAAGATTTTTTTCAAACTTGGCACAATTGATAGTCATACATAGGACATTGAGAAAATACAATAAAAAGATGGAGTCACTGTGCTTGTTTTCGCCCTGTATGCCCGTTATTCTAAGTGATTTTACTGAGATGTGCGAGAAATGTTCGAAACTTGAGCAACCGAAAAAAAAATTGTTATTATGCAGCAAAAACTATGAATAGTAGTGAACCCTGGAGCTTAATTGTTTTTCTGGGCTATAATCTTTCAGTATAGTGATTTCAAATCACCAGATCATGCAAATTATGTAAGCGAATTGGACCACTAAGTAATCAATTCATACTCCTCCTTGACTCCAAATGCAAAGTTTCACGTCATTTACACATAAATAATCCAACTTCTACTGTTAAATTTTTTTTATCCTTAAAATATATTTTTCGTATGCCTATTACGAGTAAGTAACGCTAATAAAAATGGGGGTAAATGTGCTCGTTTCTTTGCAACACAACTGCAAAGGTAAAATTTCGGTTGACAAAGTTCAATTTCAAGACAAATACGCCATGTTTCTAATGTGCGCGTACTCGTGCGCACGCTAAATGACGCCATAAATTATGCGCAGTAAGGATGCGCCATGCAATTGAAAGGAATCACCTTAAATACTTAGTAAACTGGTATGTTGTCGGATACAGTACATCAACTTCATACCATCTCCACTAAACATGATCATTAGTGTCTACAAAGAAGATGTCATTTCTTCCACAGGAGAAACCATCAACTTACTAGAATCATCCCCACCTCTTCCCTGTGAGCATTCAATCTTGTGTCCATCAATACTGTCTGGTGGAAAATGCTTGTCACACGTAGGACACCGTTTTGGTTTTTCAGGCCCACAGGATTCGTAGATGTCGAACACATAGATGGCTGATGCAATGATGTTCTTCCCAATAAAAACTGACATATCTTGATTGTAATTCGTCCACAGGATGATTCTAATAGCTCCTAAGGGTATGTTAACCAGAAAAATGTAGGATATTGAGTATAATAATTTAAAGTTGGCAGAGCGAACTTGACCTTTGACAATAGCACTTAATTCCAATAATGCCAGAGTTGGGAGGAAGAAATTAATGCACGCAAATGCAATGATGGCATTTTCCAAACCGACTGGAAGGTTAAGCTCTATGTCATCCATGAAAAGAATCTCCAAGATGTCTATGCTGTCGAGCAGATCAAGTGTGACCCCGGCAGAGAGCTTATCAATGTAAACACGTCTGCCGGAATACGGCTTTGAATCGTGGTGTGAATTCACCAGCAGCAGAAAAAGCATTGGTGTGATACACAGGGCAATTTTGAGAATGTTCTGGCCCCAGACTTTGGCATCGCCAAGCTGATCTGCAAAGCGTTTGAAGATCACAGCTACTTCTGGTACCAAAGTAATGGAAACATACGCCAGCCAAGCGATGAAAACATAAGGAATTTCATCTGCGTACTCGTCAGGAGCTTTGCCATCTACTTTGTCCTTTTTGGCTCTTCTTCGGATCTTCTTTAACTTGGAGAGGAATTTTCTTTTAGCCATAAACATCACACCGATCCAAATGGCGACGACAATAATGTCTGTTGCGATGAATCCCAGGGATTTGTAATCGTGATGCTCAATGAGGTATACATCCAAAATTGTGCCTTGAAGGATAAGCAGAATAATGCAGAACGCCTTACCCACTATTTCGAGGTTCAAACAACACTTCATGACGCTAAAATAAGGAACGAAACAAAAAAAGAGTGATATGAAATGAAACAAGCTTCCAAAACATAACAACATCTTGCTTTTCTCTAGTTTGGAGCGAGCCTCAACTCGACCAATATTATATAAGCTTAAACAGAGATCTTCACGGTAGACCTTTTCTGGCCCATACCTTCGCTTTTCGAACTTCTCTAGAGAGAAATTATGCAAGACGTACGCAATCTTTCCGACAATTATCTTTTAAACTATGAGTAATCGTTGCACACTCATCGGGTTCATGATCAAAGATCACCAAGATGTCGCCATATTGGATTCCTGCGTAATCTGGGTACTAGATACCAGATTAGGTCCACGTGAAGTTCCGCGCGGGGTAGGGCGGGGTTTAAAGGTTGGGATGGGGGGTGGGGCGAATAAAGTTGGAAACTTACAGTACTATTTTTCAAATGAAGAATGATCCTCGCAGTTGTGATCGCAATTAATGCAATTGCGAAAAGAGGCCTGAAAAAAATTCAGGACTTCAACGGGGTTTGAACCCGTGACCTCGCAATTACCGGTGCGATGCTCTAACCAACTGAGCTATGAAGCCACTGACGTTGGGAGCAGGTCAATTGTGGGTTCATATGATCCCGTGAAAGAAATGAGTGTGAATGATATATGAAATGAATCATATATGAACTGCGGAAATGAAATCAAATGAAGAATGATCCTCGCAGTTGTGATCGCAATTAATGCAATTGCGAAAAGAAGCCTGAAAAAAATTCAGGACTTCAACGGGGTTTGAACCCGTGACCTCGCAATTACCGGTGCGATGCTCTAACCAACTGAGCTATGAAGCCACTGACGTTGGGAGCAGGTCAATTGTGGATTCATATGATCCCGTGAAAGAAATGAGTGTGAATGATATATGAAATGAATCATATATGAACTGCGGAAATGAAATCAAATGAAGAATGATCCTTGCAGTTGTGATCGCAATTAATGCAATTGCGAAAAGAAGCCTGAAAAAAATTCAGGACTTCAACGGGGTTTGAACCCGTGACCTCGCGATTACCGGTGCGATGCTCTAACCGACTGAGCTATGAAGCCACTGACGTTGGGAGCAGCTCAATTGTGGGTTCATATGATCCCGTGAAAGAAATGAGTGTGAATGATATATGAAATGAATCATATATGAACTGCGGAAATGAAATCAAATGAAGAATGATCCTTGCAGTTGTGATCGCAATTAATGCAATTGCGAAAAGAAGCCTGAAAAAAATTCAGGACTTCAACGGGGTTTGAACCCGTGACCTCGCGATTACCGGTGCGATGCTCTAACCAACTGAGCTATGAAGCCACTGACGTTGGGAGCAGCTCAATTGTGGGTTCATATGACCCCGTGAAAGAAATGAGTGTGAATGATATATGAAATGAATCATATATGAACTGCGGAAATGAAATCAAATGAAGAATGATCCTCGCAGTTGTGATCGCAATTAATGCAATTGCGAAAAGAAGCCTGGAAAAAAAAAAAAATTCAGGACTTCAACGGGGTTTGAACCCGTGACCTCGCGATTACCGGTGCGATGCTCTAACCAACTGAGCTATGAAGCTACTGACGTTGGGAGCAGGTCAATTGTGGGTTCATATGATCCCGTGAAAGAAGTCCTCAATTTTTTTTTCAGGCTTCTCTTCGCAATTGCATTAATTGCGATCACAACTGCGAGGATCATTCTTCATTTGATTTCATTTCCGCAGTTCATATATGATTCATTTCATATATCATTCACACTCATTTCTTTCACGGGATCATATGAACCCACAATTGACCTGCTCCCAACGTCAGTGGCTTCATAGCTCAGTTGGTTAGAGCATCGCACCGGTAATCGCGAGGTCACGGGTTCAAACCCCGTTGAAGTCCTGGATTTTTTTTTTCAGGCTTCTTTTCGCAATTGCATTAATTGCGATCACAACTGCGAGGATCATTCTTCATTTGATTTCATTTCCGCAGTTTATATATGATTCATTTCATATATCATTCACACTCATTTCTTTCACGGGATCATATGAACCCACAATTGACCTGCTCCCAACGTCAGTGGCTTCATAGCTCAGTTGGTTAGAGCATCGCACCGGTAATCGCGAGGTCACGGGTTCAAACCCCGTTGAAGTCCTGAATTTTTTTCAGGCTTCTTTTTGCAATTGCATTAATTGCGATCACAACTGCGAGGATCATTCTTCATTTGATTTCATTTCCGCAGTTCATATATGATTCATTTCATATATCATTCACACTCATTTCTTTCACGGGGTCATATGAACCCACAATTGACCTGCTCCCAATGTCAGTGGCTTCATAGCTCAGTTGGTTAGAGCATCGCACCGGTAATCGCGAGGTCACGGGTTCAAACCCCGTTGAAGTCCTGAATTTTTTTCAGGCTTCTTTTCGCAATTGCATTAATTGCGATCACAACTGCGAGGATCATTCTTCATTTGATTTCATTTCCGCAGTTCATATATGATTCATTTCATATATCATTCACACTCATTTCTTTCACGGGATCATATGAACCCACAATTGACCTGCTCCCAACGTCAGTGGCTTCATAGCTCAGTTGGTTAGAGCATCGCACCGGTAATCGCGAGGTCACGGGTTCAAACCCCGTTGAAGTCCTGGATTTTTTTTTTTCAGGCTTCTTTTCGCAATTGCATTAATTGCGATCACAACTGCGAGGATCATTCTTCATTTGATTTCATTTCCGCAGTTCATATATGATTCATTTCATATATCATTCACACTCATTTCTTTCACGGGATCATATGAACCCACAATTGACCTGCTCCCAACGTCAGTGGCTTCATAGCTCAGTTGGTTAGAGCATCGCACCGGTAATCGCGAGGTCACGGGTTCAAACCCCGTTGAAGTCCTGAATTTTTTTCAGGCTTCTTTTCGCAATTGCATTAATTGCGATCACAACTGCGAGGATCATTCTTCATTTGATTTCATTTCCGCAGTTCATATATGATTCATTTCATATATCATTCACACTCATTTCTTTCACGGGGTCATATGAACCCACAATTGACCTGCTCCCAATGTCAGTGGCTTCATAGCTCAGTTGGTTAGAGCATCGCACCGGTAATCGCGAGGTCACGGGTTCAAACCCCGTTGAAGTCCTGAATTTTTTTTTCAGGTTTCTTTTCGCAATTGCATTAATTGCGATCACAACTGCGAGGATCATTCTTCATTTGATTTCATTTCCGCAGTTCATATATGATTCATTTCATATATCATTCACAGTACTATTTTTATTATGAGATTAGGCCTTTCCCGATTTTGAGCACTTTTTTTTAGTTTGGAGCAATATTTTGCATTTTGAGCACCCTTAAGCACTTTTTCGCACTTTGGGCAACATTTGAGCAATATTTCCCAAAACATTTTAAAGCAACAATGAACCGCAAATGATCCCGGACCGCAAATGATCCCCACATTGGACCGCAAATGATCCCGAGCAAAAAATAACGAATGGCATGGATTGATATAAAAATGACACACAAAAAACACGTTTTTCATTTTATGAGAATTATTCCATAGTTCCTTTTTTCTTGTGTTTCGTTTTTAGTGGAAAATCTGTGATCTTGCGTGACGTTCTGTCTGTTTGTTGATTTCAGGACGCCGGCTGCATAGTACAGTAATTGATTTTGCAAAGACACTTGTTGTGATCGTGGACTGCGAGTTTCGATTCATGTCTTCTGTTTATTGTGTTGTACATCCCAGGACGTTCGAGAACATGCTTAATCAGATTTCATTTCTGTCGCGTATATGATCAACGCTTCGGTGCACGTGCCCGATTTCAGTGAAAATCGAACATGTATAAATTAGCCTGGAAACAGGCTCCGCTGTGGGATTTTAAAGATCGTGGCGAAAAAAATCGGCAAGCGAAGCGAGCCGCCAGTCCCCCGCTTTGGCCATGTTCCTCCTTTTCGCTCCTTAACCCCACTGCGGAGCCTAGTCCCTGGCTAGTATAATTCAATTGAATCACAAATACAACGGAGAATTAAAATACACACATACCGTAAAGAAATAACTGAAATATTCCGCAGTTGATTTCGTTATCTTTTGAAATAAAAGTCTTTTGTTCACTGAGCACTCTCATTTAAAATTGTACCCAGAATACTAGAAGTGTTTCTTTCTCACATTCATGGGATCAGCCGACTGGCCTGTGGCAGGCGAGAAACGCGGTGATGTGGTTGAAATCGGAGCAGGGGTCAAAGATCATCCGAAACTTGTCATCGCCGTGTGAGCTGTGACTCCCACGCGTTCGGAAAATATGGCTAAACTGTCTTGTCCTTATTTCATTGGTATCATTTGTGAACGTTATTGGAGTTACTAAAGATAAGGACAAACACAAAGATATCTAAAGACGGAAGGAAAAACGAGATAGGTTTGGATCCTGGTGTGATAACACTGATTGACTGCTTCACATCAGTTGCACAAACTGTGTGACCACGTTTACCTTTTTTAAAATTAATCAGATGATGATAGTTGTGAGCCATGATTTAACGAAATTCATGCCAATTCCCTATCCATACCATTTCACCATCCATGCCATTCCTCGTTTTTTGTTCGGGATCATTTGCGGTCCAACATGGTGCAATACGGGATCATTTGCGGTCCGGGATCATTTGCGGTCCAATTTGGGGATCATTTGCGGCCCGGGATCATTTGCGGTCCTGGGACCATTTGCGGACCCGTACAGCTTTCCATTCAAACAAAATTTTCGAGATTTCCGGTTCAAAATCGAATGGAACGGGCAAAGTTCCGGGAAAAGTTTCCGAAAATTTATGAATACATTTTGAGTTTTGAGGAATTTCCAGAATTACCGAAATTTTCGTGTTCCATTCGCGATAGATATCGGTTTTAGTCTCCCTACCGGGCGTGAGCTCACGTGGACAAGCGGAACGACCAATAAGCGGACGAAGCACTTTCAGTATGTCAATGCACGTGACCTAGAATTCTGGGACGTAGTCGGACGCTTTCCATTCGACCAGCGAAAATTCCGAAAATTTGTACCGGTTATTTTTGCTCAATGGAAAGCGCCCCATGGTAATTTACCGACTAACCGGATGAGATTGGAGCTTACCATTTACTGCACGGGCGTTCCGTCATGCGCACTCACTCGTTCTGGCGCAAAAGGACCTGGAAACGGAACGGTTCGGTCAAATGGTAAGCGATTTTCCGAAATTCCGTTCCGAACGGGAAAAGAGGACTACCTCTGGAGGTTGTCCACAATTTCCGAAAAGATTATCCGGAAAATTACCTTACCATTTGACTTCAACCGAAATTTCCGGATTTTTCTGACAAATCTTGGCTTTCCACTAGTACTGCTGAATTTATTTACAATTCGTAACCGGCTTTAGTTTTTTAAGAGCACAAAAGGAAGCATTAAATCAGTCGGAAAACTATAGCACTGAAGACGAAGAAGTGATTGATCCAATTACAATAACAGTAAATGCTGGAGCATCCCTAAGTGCTCCAGAAAGTGCTTCGATGGCACGAAAGCGAAAAGTTCCGATCAAAAAAAGGGAAGAACAAGCAAAGAGGAAGCGTCAAAACCACCAATGTGAGTACATGGGATCGTCTCAAAGAGTACCCAAACCAACACTTTGCCGTGGTAAAAGGAAAGCTTAGAGGTAACTGTTCACAACTTTTAGCACTTTTTGAGCACTATTTTGAGATTTTGAGCACTTTTTGAGCACTTTTTAGCCATTTTTGCGAGCACTTTTTTAGGATTTTACGAGCGCAATCGGGAAAGGCCTATAAATGATTACCAATAACCATCCCTCGGTTTTGTTAACTCATTACTACATTTGCGTGACTTTTGACTCCATAACTAACATTTGAATGTTACTTTTTAGACAATTTAATTACATACAATTTGCGAACCGCAGACGACTATTCAAAGCCCCGGCCAAAACGAGAGCGAGACTGTTTAAATCCCCGGCCAAACTAGAGCGAGAGGCGATAA
>JAEMWC010001105.1:182500-192500 GCA_016490735.1 Pachyseris speciosa | reverse complement strand
AATGATTTTACAGTAATTACAGTACCGTAATTCAGTGTTTGTTTTAAGGCAGTCTTCCATCCGCAGTTACCTATCGTAACTAACCAGACTGATACAAACTGAAGCCTGACTGAAAGACACACAGGTCTTAAACATTTTAAACTGTATCACTACTTTTTGTTGATGCTGTTAATGTTTATTATGTTGATGTTGGTTAAAAATCACTAAGGGAAAGTCCTAGTACTGCAGTATACACTGTAATACTGTTCAGTTATTGTCATTATATCGTAGGGTTGTACAGAATAGGACGCGATAAAACAAAAATGTCATTTAATACGGTTGTATTTTTTTGCATTTCCTGTACGGTACTGTATTTATTGTTAGCTGGGCAAGCTCCCGTAAGCGGCCATCTATCCCTTACACCCCTAGTGGCCGCTAACGAGAACCATTCTCGTAAGCGGCCAGCTCCAGTTACGGACAATTTTTTCGCGTCCCGAGGGTGTCCGCTTACGAGAGCTTCGACTCGGCTAATAGACGTCCTATACTTCAGTACTGAATGATGAATTAAAATCTTCCGTACACCGTATTGGCGTTGTTCTTTCTGCGGTCGGTTTTTTTTGTGCTGTAACTGATATTCCCTTCGACCATAGCTTTTTATTCTGGGTGAAACTACATGCACAATACGGCAAATAATAAACAGAATGAGCGAAAAAGACTTTCATGTCATTTTATAAGTAAATTCCACTTCTAAAATAAGCTTAAAAAAAAAAGAAAAAGTAAAACAGATTCTTTGAACTCAAGCTACGGAGAATCAAAACATTTCGCAGGTTTTTCTTGAACATCTAAACTAGTATACAAAAATTAACTAACTGCAAATAACAATTAAAACCCGCTAATTTTACGAGCTAAATAAAAATTTTGCAACAAGTTTGTATATTCTGTGACTTTCTTTCCCATATATGATCACGTGATTCAGGTCTCCAAGTAATCAATGGTTTCTCTGATATCATCCAATTAAGTTTCACTGGGCTCACTATAAAAGGCCACTACTATCTTATTAAACCGTCACCTTTAACGGTTGCTAGCAAAAAAAGTTTTCTCTTTTTGACAGTAACGCCTCATTCAATAATATGACGCAAAACTTAAAAAAAGCGACTGTTTTTCATGCTATTTCTGAATAAGCACAAGAGAGGGCATGGTTCTTGTGTTTCCAAAATGAACACGGGGATGTCGCAAGTTCTTGGACGCACATAATGTTCTGCGTGCAGTCAAAACTGTAGTTGCTTTTTCTCGTTTTCACCAATTTAAGGTTGAATAGCACAACGAAAACTATATGCCCATATAGCGGTATTGTACGGGTCTTTAGTGAGCACAATCAGGGTCGATATCGCGACGAAAGAAACAGGTAAAAAAGTACGCTGGTAATATCGTATCCAAAAATACACAAACGTCTCATTGGGAAACATCACTGCATACAGCTGGAAGTTAGTTGAAAAAAATAATAATCTAATCTTCCGAAAGCACCTGTCATGATGTGAGAGTAAAATAAATAGTGTACAGCGAAAACGTACTCGTCCAAATTTTCAAGAAGATTTCATTTCCTTCCGCGCAATTTGAATAAAGAAATCTTTTTACAATCTTAAGAGATCAGTCGCAATTAGCTGGCAATAGTTTTTACAAGTCGATAAGTCGGCTTAGTATTTCATTTTAGCAATGCGAGTGAAGGTAAATATTTAGGCTGAAAAGGCAACGAATTCTTCCTAAATACGCGGCAACACTGAACTTTTAATTGAAAAGAGCTCAAACATACAAAGTCATCTTAAACTTGTAATGAATTGTAATGAATTTTTGACTGACAAATGAGCTTATTGTGTTAGACCAAGATTTGTTCAGTTTGGAGGAACAGTTTAAAAGCGGTTCGATTCGTGGAGTGACTTCGCTAAATTTACACGCCCCTGACCGACCGTGACAAAGGAAAGTTTGGCTTCTGTTCCCAGCTTCTTCTCATAAGGTAAAACTGAGGTTCTATAATGATCAGATCAGCTATTATCAGACCGTTTCAATTGCATCGTGTAGGTATATACTGCCTGTTTTCTTATTCAAAACACAATTGTTCACGATAATATCGAAATTGCTTTCTCATTTACGCTCTGGATTTTTAGCTCGTTGGTTTTAGGCTGAAAAATTTCTCAAGTTGTGTATATGTCCGTAAACAACGGAGGTGCTTTGTTACGTTGTAATGTGGACGTTTTCTTCTAAGCAAGTTATTCCGAAAAACGTTGAATAATGATTTGGAAAGCTCTGCGACCCTTTCTCTCGTCCAGACCGAGTTTTCTTTTTCCGATGAAATACATTTTAGAAAAATTTGTTACATACCTCTTACTAATCGAGTTCGAAGTCCGTACTGTAAGTTACGGACCGAGTTTTTTCCTGTTGATTGATGGCTCAAGCGCGAAGCGCGCGGGCCACGAATTAATGGGAAAAAACGAGGATCCATAACTTACAGTACGGACCGAGAAAACGAGGTTAGTAAGATATTTATTATATCTCTGAGGTTAATCCGGCGCGCGGGAAAGAAACCTTGTTGAAGTCAGGCGGGCCGTACTGTAGAATACGGCCCGCAAAATTGTCCAATCACAGCGCGCGTACTAAGTGAGAGATATATATAATTAAATGCTATATTCGAGAAAATAAATTGTCTCTTGTTTATGGAAAGACCGTGGTTACTAAACGAATGCCATTAAATATTGTATTTCTCTGTTCTTGCCTTCCTCGGTTTTCTATCAGGTAAATTCCGTATTCACCATGAGCATTTCATCAAATGGTTGAGTCACAGTTTCATAAAAAAGCTGTTATAAGTCATATTTTCCAATCAACCCGAAAGCCGAGGCGAAGGTTCGAGACTGGAATGAGTAATCGTGAATGTCAAGAAAAGTTACTTTAATTGTAGTTTTAATTATAGTCGATTTAAAATCTCCCTTCTCAAACTCTTTATTAGACTTGCTAGAAGTCAACCTCTCGAGTTTCACAGCAAAAAAGCCGAAAGGAGCGAGCCTTTTAGGCCGCGAAGCGGCTGAGCGAGCGACGAAGTCGCGAGAAGTCGACCTTCGTCCCGCGCCATATTAAATAGGACGAAGGACTTTTTCGAAAGTCTAACTCTTTATTATCATTACATTTCAACCCGGAGCATGATATCACGCCATTTAATTTTTCAAAACAGAATGAACCCAAAGCTGTTGTTAGTCGTCGCGAGTGTTCTTTTTGGTGCATGTGCAGTATTTGCCAAGCCAAGTCAACGAGGAAAAGATTTATTACACCGTTTGGAGCTCCTTTCTGACGAGGTAATGGATAATTAAACATCAGTTATCAGTTTTATCCAGTTCACCGGAGAATGGAAGATTCAGACATGATATATCTTAGTTCGCGCTTTGTCTTCCGTTCTGATACTTCAACTTATGACCTAAGCCAGTGACGGTACGCTTGCTGTCCCTCAGCCCCGCACTAATTATTATAAAAAAAGTATGTCCTAAAGCGGACCTGTACTGTCGAATAGTTTGCCCTCGAATATCCGACAGTCGCCCTCTCTTAATGAATTTAAACCTAAGTTGATGAATCATAATTTTAATAATAGTCTTTTATAAATTTTATTTTGCTTTTATACACGGCCTCCTTGTAAAGCATGTTTTTTTTTATCATTACCTGTATTGTAGTTAGTCCTGAAGGAAATACCGTGTCTAAATAAAGATTTTACCTTACCTTTACCTTATCCCTCCCTCCGTTAGCTTGTCCCGGGCGCTCAGGGGGGGGGGGGGGGGTAGAGAGTGAGGGATGGGGAGGGTTGGATGACGAGTACGCTTGTAGAAATGAGTGAAGGCTCCTCTAGTCTTCTTATCAGTGGAGTAATTTCATTTTAATGAAAAGATGTAACGTAGTTTTGGCAGATCAGGACGACGAAATATAATGGCCCAGCTTTCCTTTACAGGGGTGTTTCAGTACATTGAAACCGCTCACAAATTTTTTCTACTGCCAGTGGGCAAGGTGGGAATGCTTAACAATTAAGTCCTCTGTGACAAAGTTGGTGGCACGTGGATCATCATCATCATCATCATCATCATCATTATCATCAACATCATCAACATCATTAGCTAAGAGGTGTGACTGTGGAATGGTTAAAGCTATATCGAAGGCGTTGATCGAGGGTTGAACACACATGTTTATGGGACAGCGGTCGAACAGTCTGGTACTTGGTGTACCATTTTACCGCCGCTCTTCGACCCCCGATCTTGCTTCACCCCTTATTTTGGGTGGAAAGGAGTCAGTATACGACCCCTAATGAGATCAAAATATTCAAAGAAGACCAAGCCACTCTGAATAGGTTTTATCCGACTAAATCATTGATCTCGGACAGAAGGGAAAAACTTAAAATTCGTCATAAGTGGTGTATATAATGAATTGTTATCCATTTTCACCTTGCCCACTACCATTCTTGTTATCTGCAGGTGTTTGACCAAAGCAGCAAGGCGGTAACAGAAGAAAGAAAACAAAATATCAGAAGGGGACTTTGGCGTTGTTTTGCTGGTCAATGGGGAAAGTGTAAATCGTGAATCAGTGCGTGACAAACCAAGTTGCTGTTGCTGCTTTCGTGAAGTGGATCTGCAGTGTCGTATTATCTCGCGCTATCTAAGAATTCAAAAATCAAGTTAAAAGTTAGAAGAAAAAGATATTAGAGATTTAGAATCTCGTTTTAGACTAAGAGCAAAATAACTCAGTGACCACGATTTTCTTGCATTTGCAGTTTTCTGTTTGTAGTTCCTTTAAGTATGTAAGCGGTTTTGTGTTAACCACGTTTCCAAATGCGCTAGCGCTCTTTTGAGCACGGCTGACGCGGTTTTGTCGTAAACGTGATCTAAATCTCTCTATACGAAGGACGAATAACTCATTTTGGCAATTGCAAGGACTGGGATCGAGAAAGTCGCATGACGGATTGTGGATTGTTTGAGTTTCGTGATTGTATCTTCGCAATAGGCGTCCCCCCAAACAATCCCACAATCTCTTGCGCGGCCACTCGGTCCCAGTCTCTTCAAATGTGAGCTACTGTGGATCATAACACTGTAACCAACTTTTAAAATGAAAAGTAAATGGAACATGAATGAAATTAAATTTTCGCTCCTTTTCTCAGGCTTCAGTTGTCAGTGGCAAAATGTAGTAACAGTAGAATATTGACAATAAAAAGACACCGCATAAAATTTTTGTCCAAATGTTGCTTGCTTCGCTTGTACCGGAATTTATACCATGCTATAGAAAATACAGCCAATCAGAATGCAGGAAAGCCGCTGTATATTCGTCAGTATTCCACCGAGCCTTCCCATCGATCAGTGCATTTTAACGGTATCACACCCAACCTAGATAAATGATGAACAAAAGTTCACCCCGGTGGTGTGGTCAACCTTCATTTGTCGTGGGAATGGGTGAATTGGCGGATGGGGGGCACCTTGTATGGGACCTAGGAGTCCCGTTCGTGCCTACCCCTACTGGGTAGTCCTGTACCCTGTGAAAGCTATGGAAACCAAAGCTATAGAAACCAAAAAATACTGCGTGGAACTAATACGGATGAACGTGTTAAAAACAAAAGGTAGTGAAGTGCCAAAAAGTAGTTTGAAAAACAAACCATATGTTTCGGGCTTAGCCCTTATTCAGTGGTATGTAAACGATTTAAGGTTGGTCGTTGGTCGTGCGCAACTTTAAATCGTTTACATACCACTGATGAAGGGCTAACCCCGAAACGTATGGTTTGTCTTTCAAACTACTTTTTGGCACTTCACTCCATTGTTTCTGTTGTTTGTTATTTTGTTCTCCTGAAGGGTCGCAAGCCATTCACGTGAGACATTACGAGAGCTGCTACATCGCCCACTTCACTACCTTTTGTTTTTAACACTTTCACACCCAACCTTCCCATCGTGCGTTGAGATTGTTTAGCGCTTGAAAATTAGCACGAATTTTGCAACCGTTTGACTATAATAACTTTATTTGACATTAATATTTTATTATTTGTAATTTGGTCATGAATTATAATTAATAAAAAGTTTGAAAAAGGTTTAAAAACGCTGTCAAGAGAGTGGACATTAGGAAGCCATTTCAAAACCATTCACGTCTGCGCGTTTCTCGCATTGATTATGCTGGCCTTGCTGGCCACTGTATTTTCTATGGCGTGGTATAAAATAGTTATGCAACTCTTTCTCGTGGTATACCGTGGAATATCCCACTCGTCACTTGTATTTTCTTGGTATACACACTCGCCTTTTGTTTACCAAGAAAATACAAGTGACTAGTGGGATATTCCATGGTATACTACTCGAAAGCGTTGCATAACTAGTATGTATATACACTCACAAATTTTCCTCGAGGCTGACATTCATCTGAACATCTCTTTTGCGTTGCGCGGTACACTCGCACAAATATAACGCACGCAGTTACAATCATCTAGGCATTCAACAACAACAACAACAACAACAACAACAGCAACACTTTATTTCGCTCTCGTACTTTACAAATTTAACCCATACACAGAAATTAACATATAAAAATTAAATTAAGTGCAAGTATAGAGCCCGGGGGCTAAGTAACTAGGGAGTTTTGGGGCTAGCCTCCAGTTCGATTAAGGTACTTAAAACAAATTTAGGAGAACAGAACTATTAAGAAAGTAGTTTAGTAGAAAAGGAAAGGATGACACTAAGACAAACTTAAGAGTGAACATTGTTCTGACAGTAAATAAAGTTTCACTTTTTATGAAAAATTGAAGACATTTAGGTTTTTAAAGTCTACTGGGATATTTTCCCAGTACGAAGTCGCTACAAAGGCAGTCATTTGTTTTCCAGAGTTAGTGCGCACCTTAGGTTTGTATAAATTTTGTTTGGAAGCATATCTGATGTTATACCCGTGAACACTACTTGCGTATTGAAAATAACTTTGAAACAAATCTGGTAGCAGACCTTTGTGCCATGGATGTGTGAATTTTAAAGCATCGCACTCTGCGCACAAGTTTTTTTTTTTTTTTTTTACAATTATCTGCATTTCTTTTGTCCCCAGTAAGTATAATCAGTGAAGGATCAGATAGCGTCAGATAAAACTTAGGGCAACTGAAGACAAAATCAAAACTAATCTTTTCAGTATTTCTCTACTATCGGTCGTCTATTCTTTCCCTAAATCAAGAGCATGGAACAGCTTACCAAAGGCAACATTGAAAGCGGGTTATGGTCACAAGTTCAATCTCTTTCCTTTGCTTAAATTTTTCGCTTTCTTTTCAAATCTAACGGTCGCTATTATACGAGCATTAATGACAAAAAATCAAACAAAAGCAAATAGAAAAACGTAATTAAACGAGCAGTCAGCTTCAGAGTTTTTTTTTTGGTTTTCAATTTTTCTCCAACTGGAGAGTGAGAACTCTTTTCTACAAGGTAACAAACAAGTGCATTGTTTGTGAAACAACAACATGCGAGATTCTTCCTTTAGCGATCAAGAAAACGGTATCCGTCTTTTCCGCGTCCAGAAACCGAGTAGCCCTGGCACGAAAAGCAATAGTCACGCAACGGCCTTTGATCACGCGCCTGGGGCTTAGGCGAGGAGACATGATGTAACGCATTCTATCCTTTACGACAGTCACCTCGAAAACTTCAGTAGCGCCATAGTTACACAACTGGAAATGAATGAACGTTACTCTGTTTAGAGGAAGGGTGTAGTCATTGCTTGCATACTTGCCCCTCAGCACGGCCGTCGAGGGTTTAACAGTTTGGCGGGAAATTCTTTCAAATGCATTTCCACCACGGGTAGTTCCTTTCAGCTTTAGTTTGAATGCACGCGCAGGCGCACTAGGCGTCATGCTGGCGGTGAAATGGACGCTGTCACGTGACTGGAGGATGACATTATTGATGTGGTATCCTTCCGTGGTTATGAGCTGCAGTTGCAGGGAACTGCTGTTCACTTTCTCTGATCCAGCCAAAGTAATCACCAGGGTGTTCTGTTTACCTTTGAGAAGAAAAGTGAAACTGTGACTATATTCTCCCTTAATATTTTGCCTTAAATAAGCAAACTTTCATCCAGTGTTTCGCGAACTTTAAGTTTTTAAAACCGCTTTTGAAGGCTTCTAACTGAAGCAGCTAAACGAGAACACAATAGCAAACTTTGTGTACAGAATCGTCTTCACATGTCTCAGCTATAAAAGCGGATTTGAAAATGCTTAATTTGTAACCAACATAGTCACTTATCAGCACGGTCCTCCAGATAAACAGGTTGGCAAACCCATCAAAATTAAGCTGACTCCAAATTACCCATTCTGACGGAATCTTAAGTCTCTAGCTCCTAAAATGCGTGGCTGGCCATAGAGTTCTTTTGAAGTTCCAATAGCGATTGCTAAGATCTGCAGTTTTCCTTCATAGTTGTACAAACTGTATCAGGGGCACCGTCATGGAAAGAAAACGACAGGTGTTTAGAGGTAGATGACCTACCGATTACTGGATTTGCTATCGGGACTTCAACTTCCCCCCCTCCTCGTCCTGGTAACGCGGTTAGGAAATAATGGTTGAAATCTACGTTGGTCTCACTACTCGACTTGACGAAGAACTCGTGACCACCATTGCTTCCCGACACGGTTAGGGTCCAGGTTCCCCGCTTGGGGTTATCGATCTGGTACACAGAGATCTGGGACAGGCTAAGTTTTCCAGACGTTATTATGACATTTTCTGGGTCTTTCAAGGTGATCCCTCGCCCTGCAATGAAAATTAAGTTTTAAAAATGCTCATTTGTTAATTAGACAACTTCAGTCAACTGTGATTCCAACAGAAATATAACCACCGCCCGGTTAAGGGGGTGACACAGTACTGGCGATTTTATACGCCGATCGCCGCTATCGGCGTATAAAATCACCGCTATCTGACATTTCAGATATCGGCGATTAAATTTGCCGGCATTTGCCTAGTGTGCCCGTTCCATTGATGTTATACGCTCATCGCTGCGAATCGCCAGTAAAGTCAACCAATCAGATCGGGCGATTTTATCACATGACTTTTCAAAATGGCCGACAACAGCAACGCGTGGTTTTGGACAGAGGAAAAAGAAGCGAATCTGATCAAAAAATATATGACGTTTCTGTTGCCGTCGACGTTGTTAATAGGGAGCTTTAGCAGCGACGACGGCGACGGCAACGAAAACGTCGTTTCAAAATCTAACTTTTCGTTTTTGTAATTCTTTCGCGATTATTCCAGTTTGTTTAACTTGGAAAATGCTGGCGAACTATTCAGGGACTATATTACTAAGAGCGGCGTTAAAATAAAGAAAAAGAAAGAAAAATTTCCGTCATGCGCTCACGTTCTCGAGAAAACCTAAGATTCGGCCATTTCACGTTGTTGTTTTGCCGAGGACGGCAAAGAAATGTATCAGAATGTAAAACGCACGTGCAGAGCGAGTGTTTTTGCTCATTAAACCCATTGTTTTGTGGCGTTCTAGTTGCCGCTGCCGTCCTCGTTGCTAAAGCTCCCTAATAAAGCCCGGAATTCTTTAACATCTAGAACTAACAGAGTCCACCGAGCAGTTTTTAAAGTGGGTGGGTAGGGCGCTCCTGCGTTTTCAATTGAGGGGAGGGGACTAACTCTAAAAATAATTAAAACGCATATAATTCCGTTTAATTCATAAGCTTTGTCCAGTAGTTAACATATTTTATTAACTCAAAAAATCGAGCGATATCCCTTTCTACACTTTTCAACTCAATTCAAGTGTTTAGTGAAAGGGGTTAGTGACAAAATAAACTTTGTAATCACACTTAACGTAATTCAACTAAGTGTATGAATTGTAAACATATTGGTTTTAAATTTAATCCATCAGACTGGATCGAAATTAAGGAACTAATCATAAGGGGCTCAGGCTTCCCAGGCCCTCCCCATGCGCGGTCCCTGACTAATCGCCAAACAAGCGCCAAGAACACAAACCTCCTGTATTTTGCCGCGTGGTGCTTACTGTCACGGTCATTTCT
>JAEMWC010001105.1:95000-175000 GCA_016490735.1 Pachyseris speciosa | reverse complement strand
CTTTTCGGTGAGATGGATTGTTGAAGCGTTCGATTTTCGAAAGTTCGATTATGATCGATTTTGTGTTCGATTGTTTAAGTGTTCGATTTCCGAACGTTCGATTGTTTTCGATTGGCAAATTTTTTAGGGTGGGTTCGATTACCGAATCCAATCGAAGTCAATCGAACGACTGGAGTTCGATAGAGTTCGATGAGCGAACGTTCGATTGACTACGGCGGTATTAGTATATTCGTCACATCTTGTACGTGGGTCAACTGTACTTTGCCGTTAGTGCACACGAACATTCATGATTACTGAATTACTGAAGACTGTTCTTTTTAGTAATTAGGTTGGGAAGGAAGATGTTTAAAGGGAATAATGTTCATCATTAACTGGGGTTCCACCTGAACACGTTTTTTTTTTTTTTTTGATTTAACTTATCTTTTTTGATTTGCTTATCTCCCGAAGCTGTGTCGTGAGACGTTTTGTGAATTTTCTGGCGTTTTGGTTATATTTGGAAAGGGATAATTTTTTCTCAAAGGGTTAGTTTAATTTAGGGAAATAGGAAAGCGGTGAAAATTTAATCAAGGTTGTGAAAGTTATTTCAAGTCATGCACTTGTTCCCTCCACCTATTACTAGCCTTCTCTACTCAATCGGGGAATCCGAACAGAAAACGCGCCTGTCATTCCAGATCGCTAGACCTTCATTAGAGCCCAAGTTGCATAGATGACATGCGCCAATCTTGGACAGAATTTCACGGCATGCGAGGGGGAGTTTTAAAAACCGTGGATGAACCGGTTTCCCCAAATTAACGGTCAATTAAATTTATTTTTGTTTTTTCCCTTTTCCTTTCTTCCTGATCTTGGGAATCCCACTGGTCCTACCACCACTTTTCTGCAGCCCGTCAACTTTCCTCCCCTCGCCCACCCGCCCAGAAATGAAGAAAAATTGCGTGATATTAATAAGTTGTGTTTGTTGATTCAGGTTTATTTTTTTTCAAGTTAAATTATGAAAGGTTCTCTTTCATATACACATGGCTGGCATGACTTCAAAACTCTGTCCTGTGGTCTCAGGGCTTAATCTGTTGAAACAAAGAAAGGCCATGAATTTCTAGTCACGTGAGAACAAAAGAGCTTCTTGTCACGCAGCACCTATCTTTGTCACGCTAACCGATGGTCACGTAACCACACAGCAGCAATTTCTCCCCAGAACGAAAAATTGCCTTAACTGCTCGTCTGGTGCAAGAGATAGAACTATCAAAGCTCAGATTAAGGAGGCAGTATACCTGAATGCTACGTTTTTGTCACTTTTTGACCTTTAATCCTTGTTATCTTCTAGAGATTTCATCCAATCTAAAAAAGCCATCGCAGTTTCGTAGTGCATAATTCTATAAATATCTGAGGAGGAGTGGGAGGAGGAGGAGGAGAGAGAGAGTGATTTTAAGAGAAGATGAGAAAAATGATGATTTCAAGGTGATTGAAAATTAAAATTTGGAACTTAACATTAATGGGCGAACACCAAACAGTCCGCCCTCAACCTGACGTGCACCCGCGCTGCAGTGGACTGTCTGAGTGTATACGTTATTTTCTCTTATTTTATTTCTTGATCAAATCACTTCTTATTTCATGAACATCCTCGTATAACGCCCCCTTAAAGGTGATTAAACGAAGTCCGCCGTCACTCGTTTGATGCGTGTCAACAACCTCGTTTCCAGGGTCTTTCATCTCCCTCTGGGGTGGGGAGATGAAAGACCCTGGGATCGATGTTGGCGAATCAGAGGGGATCCAAGCTGAATTTTCGTACTCACACGTAGAATAACAGTCGAGCCTTTACACAGGCAATGCATATACGGCCTAATTTCTAAGTGCACGTTTTATTGAAGAAACGTTCATTTTTTTTTTTCGCTTTTCCCTCGCGTACGAAAAGTGCCAACTCTAATCGTGACGCGTTCGGGACCAACCATCAAAGACGATATTGTGAATGATGTATAAAACTAAATATTAGTGAGTTTTGGCAACGACGACGGCGGTAACAGTAACGGTAACGTTAAAGTGATTTCAAAAGATAACTTCTCGCTTTTGTTACCGTGTTTCGCGACTATACTTGTTTAACTTGGAAAATGCTGGCGAACACGAGTGCAGAGACTAAATTAACAAGGACGGAGGAAGAAGAAAGAAACATACATTTACAGTCATGCGCTCACGTTCTCGAGAAAACCTAAAATTTTGTTGTTTTGCGGAGGACGGCAAAGAAATGTACCAAACTGTAAAAAGCACGCGCAATGCGATTGCTTTCACTCATTAAACAACCTTGTTTTTGTGGCGTTCTCGTTGCCGTTGCCATTACCGTTACCCGCGTTGTTGTTGTCGTCCTCTTTGATAAAGGACCCTTTTGTCAGAAAGCGCTCTTATGCGAGCGAACGCCTCTAGTGGTCGGAAAGATTGAGGATGGCTATGCAGGTTCGTATTTTCCTAAAAACCATTTTCTAAGAAAATATTCAGTCTAAACGATATTTTCAATGTGTTTCATTCCGTAAATATTTTAGACGTCTTCGAAATGTCATAACACACCTTGCCAGCCATAAGATGCAAGCTTCGTTCCATGTGTGTTAATACTGCACAAGGTTTCGACGTTTGCCACCGTTTCCAGTTAGGCACACCTGACCGGCCAAGCACCGCAGAGGAGCTAACCGTTTGTTTTTCTTCCAAAAACTTTCATCGCGAAATGAAGACCTCACAGTTAGCTTCGGATCATTTTCTGGCCCTACAGAAGAGGGTATAACAGGGGTAGCTTCTTGAAACCCTTTCCTTAACTTTTCTTCCTGAAAATTCTGATAATGGAAACAAACGGATAAATATTTTGAATTTCTCCTTGAAAATCGAGTTATCACGATGCTGTTGCCATTCTGAATAGGAAGCTGATTTAGGGCGCGTTCGATTGACCCTATTCCGGAATAAGAATACGTGGATTGATGATTAAAACTGTATGTTTGGCGCCTTTCGAAGCAGCAAGGATAATAAAATATGTTTAAAATAGCATTTTAGCGGATGTTTCACAATTTTAATGTGAATCTCCGTAAAAACGAAGGATTTTTAACTTGTATTCCATGTATTCTTATTCCGGAATACGGTCAATCGAACGCACCCTTAATCTACAAGGAAACGATTTACCTTCGCATGCCACACTGCTTTCTTGCGGTTTGCTAGGCCAGGAGAGGTCGCCCAAGCAGTTAGGACCATAGATGAGAAAAAGAGGACCAGCGTCTCTCTCCGGGGAAAGATCATCGTTTTCGTTTCACAAAGGCCTGGTTTTTAATCTTTGGGATTTCTACCGGGACTAAAAAAATACAACAAAGAAAGTAAATTTAGAAAGACTGAAAAAAACTGTTACATATAAAGAGTCTAACATCGGTGTCTTACACCATCCTCCTATAATAAACAACACGGGAGAAGTAGAATGAACTGACCATTGTCAGACGATGGAGCCCAGCTAAAGAAAGGTACTGTCCGAGAAATCGGTAGCTGCAACTGAGATCAGTAGCCGGTAGTCCCCAAAAACGCCTGGAAAAATTGCAATATTCTTTATCCCAAAGTAATTATGTTTGTCTAATTTAATAGTAATATTGAAATTTAGCAAACCTCTCGGTGTGGTCATCTAAAACGAAGAGCATACTTACCGGAGTTAGTCTGTTAAATCGAGTTAAGTTATTTACTTCGAGCAAGGTTTCTTTTCACTGCTTCGTTATTGCCGTCACTGTCTGCTTATATTACAGTTAAGTCCCCGATTCATTTGACTAGAATTGCGAAACCCGTCATGTTAAAACCTTTCTTGAAGCGGATAAAAACCAGACTCTTTGGATTTGATGACCTCCTTTATGCTTCTATAAATATTATAATTATATGATAAGTACAGGTGAACGGATATCCTTGGGATCCGAATCGTTCCTGTTTTCAAGTTATTAACTTGAATTTCGGCCTACAAAACGATAACAGAAAGCTTACGAGCTTACCCTGGCTCAAACAATTGAAAATATGTCATCAGCAAACTGCTTAGCTATCTTTCTTACTTAAGGGAGAAATTTATTAACTCACTAAGATCTATTTTGCGCGTAAACACTAAAGCCATTTGTCCTTTGTAAGCAACACGCGCATTCGTCATCGTCGCTTTTTTGTCAGATTAATTTTAAACAATTGCCCCTCCCCCCCTCCCAAGTCGGCAAATATTTGACGAAAGTTGAAATAAATAAATAAATAAATAATAAATTTAATAATAAAAAAGGTCTCCTAACTTCAGCGCAAAGAATTCCGAATACGAAACAGTGCCGTACAGTCAGAGTTGTAAGGTCTTTCTTGTGTTAAGCGGCCGCCATAGGCATCTCGGTTTAACTAAAACCGCGCCCATTTAACTTGCGGCAAACTTGACCTCAATTATAAAGTCTAGTAAGCTTACAAACAGACGAAGTATTAATTCAAACAAATTCCCCTAAAGTTAGTTTTGTTGTTCATTTTCCTTTTTATATATAACCGTATCTAAAGGACACTTTCTCAAAAGAATATCTTCTTTCTTCACAAAACGCCGCGAAAAGGCGAAGAAAGCTTTGTGGTCAGTTCGTGCCAGACTGGTCCTCTTCATTACCAAAAGCCGCATTAACCCTTTAAACCTCTCTCAAAGATGTTTGACATGAAATATAAAACACAAGGAAGATTGTTTCATCAGATATCCGAACTCTGAGAATTAAGAGGGACAACAAACGAGGCGCAGCTGCCAAGTTTTTTTTAACCGGCTTCTTGGTGTTTGAATATCTAATGAAACAGGTTTGATATGGCTTCTCAAATCATCAATAATTATTGGAGAAATTCAAGGCAAAAGTTGATAATTATGATCACATATACAAACCTCGTTCATGGTAGTGATTTCATTTGTTCAACTCTCTCTTCATGAATTATTAATGTTTTAAGAAATTAATATGTTCAACGGCTTTCATTTAACATGCTAATACGCTTTCTGGTTTCTTCTACAGACTCAAAAGGCAAGCCGGCATGTAACAGTACACTAAAAGACGAAACTACAACACAGAAGTGCTTAATAGGTTTCATTTTTCGAACGAAATACTCAGTTAAGCCTTGCTCACCTTCTGAAGTCACCGCAAACAGCACCACAGGACCCTTTAGTTCATTTGATGGTCACAATCGAGAACGTTATCAGTTGACTTCTAATACTAGCGAGCAGATTATAGAATTCTGAGATTTTATAAAAATAGCAATGATTGTGCAACCGAAGGCAAAAGCCCGAAAGGCATTAACCCACGCTGTAATAAGTGGGCCGTAAAGATTTTTAACGAATAAAAAGCCAATGCCATAACCAAATGAAATGAAAATATTATCGAAATTGTGCCGTAAATTATTTTGTTATCCATCGCTTTCATGAAAGTGTGTCGGTCGCTGAAGGTAAAATAGACATAATACCTTCCGGGCATCGAACTATTTTTTTTTTATATTTTATTTGCAAAAGACATTATTTCGTACTCTCGCTCTACTTGCTTCCAGGACATTACTAACCCGACAGAGAAACTATTGTACGCAATGCATCACTTTACCAAAGCAATGCCACAATACTTACTTCATGATAATACATCGGATACATAAGAAATATATGATAGTTACTTACAATGCGTTGCTAATTACTTATAACACAGTACGTGAGCAAGCGGCAGAACGCTGCATTTTTACTTCCAGTCATTACTTACACTACAAGGTACAATACTCATCATACTAAAGTTAATAACCACTACAAAAAATCTGTCCATTTTGTGTAAAAACTATCAAGTCAATTTTCACGTGTGGCATCGAGTTATTTAGGTTTGGGTGAAATTCGGGCTGATGTCACAGAAATTCTGCAAAGAAAAGGCATCATTTCAAAACGGGTTTACAAAGTTAAACGAAAAGCACATGCAGGAATGGGGCACCTGAATTCTTATTTAGGAATAGATATTTACCGCGTGTAGTTTAAGAGGGCCTTCCACTCAAGACCATGTGAGGAAACCATGCATTTTTAATTCTATAAGTCAGTTCTGAAGGGAGGGTATTAAGACTCTTATTTGTCCAAAAATTTTGATCGAGGACTTGGTACATTATACATGTATATTGTTACGTGGCAGCTGGTCACGTGGCTATGCTCAGCTCATTTGAATTCTCTCCACTCCAGCGTCCATGCCCACCACACCCGCAAGCGCGACTTATTACATATACCAATGTATAGAACTGCTGCTAGTCAACGCACATTTGCATATATAGGAACTAGTATTCCTAGTTTCCTTGCAGTCTTTTAAGCAAGCTATAAAAGAGTAACTTTCAGAGCAAGTCTTGTCATAAGTTTTAACAAATTGTTATATTCTTATATTTATTATTTATAACTTAAGTAGTTTAGTATTAAATGTATCCATGCATGTCATTGTAAATAGTGTCTGAAAACCTTTTGAGGATGATTCTATTAAAGTTATATTCTATTCTATTCACTTTCTGGTCGGCAGACTGAATCGTTTGCAGAATTTACTTTGGAATGTGTCAAAATTGCCTTAAAGAACTGTGTTTTGGTTCATTTGCTGGTGCCAGTGAGCTCATCATCAAGGGCTGAGAAGGCTTACACTTGCCACTTTCAAAGAACTGCTTATTGGCACTGCGAATACAACACTGAAACATTGTTCGAACGCTCAGCTCAATCTGTTGACAGTTTGCTGTTCATGGACAAGGGGCCTAAAAGCAAATGATCCTTGTTTCACCGAGCTCCAATCTTCACTGGTGGAAGTTTCATTAAAAGTTGAAGGTGCCCGAACAACTGTTGGTACAGGATTGACGCCTGGTCAGAGACTTACAAGAAAATGGTAAATTGTTTGGGGGGAGTTTTTTCCGCTCAAAGATATGTGGAATTTCCCGGGATGCAACAGGGTCAAATTCTTGGTTTTTGGCTGCTTGGTTAAGCTTACTGGTAAAAAGGGAGCTGATAGAGCTCTATTTAGCCTTTTTTCAAACTTCCTCTTTAATTTTGAAGCAGAAGAGCCGGGTTTTGTAATGGTCACTCTCTGGATAAAGGATTCAGTTGAAAAAAGACTTGTCCAGACTGCTCGTTTGCGAGGTAAGATTTTCATTTAATTCTTGCACTAATTTGGAGCTGATATGTTGTTTTCATTCCATTTCTATGCTGTTACTTTGATGGAGAAATGCATTGTCATACTCTATTGATTTTTCCCTTTTGTTCATGTGCAACAAACGCTTTTTTGCACTGGTATTGCTGGAAAAGATGGCAAAACCTCCCTGCTGAACACTTTCCGTACAAACAAGACACAAGTAAAATTCACTACCATGATCATAGCCTCGTAATATTGACGATATATGGCGTCGCAAATTGTAGGGATATCTTGTCGTTAGGGAATGCTAGTTTGGGGACCTAGTTCGGTTTCCGTTTAAAGCCTTTAGAGGACAAAGGATCTATAGAAATCTTCACAGGACAAAGGTGTATACCAGCTGAAGGGTGTTAAAGATATTTCGAAGTTTTCAATGGGGTAGCCAGTAATATATTCTTTCATTCATTTTACAACGTTTGTTACCCAAATTTCTTTCAGTGCAGAACTGTGTGACTGTATATAGTGTACCACACATGATAAACACTATAAAATGCCCAGGAAAATGGTGAAAGCATGAAAATTATTACAATACTGTGAGCAGTTTTACTGCTTTTCCCTTATTCTTGCCTTTTTAGTCGTGGATACGCAAAGCATAGGAACGACTGTAGTTGGGGGTCAGATTATGCAAATTTGTCACTCACTCAGATGTAAACAAATCGATATGTCAACGGCATACAAAATAGATATCGATTTTCCGAAATATTGCCGGAACACCTCTAGTATGTCTAAGGAGCAACAGTCGAATCGATGAACGGAATGAAAAAAGTAAAGTAATGTAACTTTGTTTCGGCTCGGATCGAACGAACAAACGGCAAAAGGAACGTTCGATCAAACAGCCAGACGGCGAAAGAGATTATAAACAATATTCCGTCACAAGCGCAGCTTCTCCTACGTTCATCCAATTCACGATCTGTGGAAAAAATATGAGCCGTTCTACCCAAGATATTTTACAAGTGTGCACAGAAATTGATGAAGGAAACTTTTTGACACAAATAAAGCTGCATTCTCGAAGCCATTTTCAGCGTTGGAAATAACATTCTAACGAGAACAACGTAATCTAAAATCAAATTATAATTTTTTTGGGCGCCATCGCGTCTAGCCACAATGTAAACACAAGTTTGCTTTGAGAATTACTCTTCGTTTTAACTAAACGCGCCATTTTTTTAGTAAAAGTTTTGAATGAAACTTGTTTACTTTAATACCCAAAAACATGGCATTAATGATTATTTAAGAAAACGACGGCAAATGTTGCATTTCACATCAGCAGTAAAAAGCGTAATTTGCATATGTCAAATTTCGGTTGCGTCCGTTCGACAGCAATTTCCCCGAAATATTGCAGTGTTTGGCTGGCTTCGTTTTGGCGAAATCGTCCTTTTGCCTGATATTTATCCGACCATACGGACAAGACAGAAACCTGTTCAGCTTTCAAAAGGAGCACATTGTTTTAATTCTCACGATATCTCTCTGTCTCGATTACTCATTCAAACGCGAATATGTAAATACAGTAAATATGCACCCCGAGATTAAATTGCGTTAAGCTCATGAACAAAAAAAAATGTTGCTCATAAGGGCTGGCCATTTAAACGTATTAAAATATTGTTAAACACTTTCCAGGAAGAGTTTTACGCGTTTAAACTAATTGTAGTTAAAACGCCGTTTTCTCGAGTCACCTTGGCTTAATCCCCTTATCGCAAATAAGGTTACATATCCACGACTTCTTCACAGTTGTACTTTGATTTTAGGCTTTCGTGACGTACAAAAAATTGATTCGTAACGCATTCCTCCCGCTGGTGACGTCACCTTTTTTTTTTAATCTCGATTTCTGACTGGTTCACTGCGTTGAATTTGTTTTGTTGGTTTTGATTGGATGAGTGGCCAATTGAAAGACTCGCGCTTTATAAGAGGCTTACACAACCACTTACAGTGCTCCGCGCCGTAACTTTGCGACCAGACAAATTTTTTGATAAGCTTATGACCACCTTTTGAAATCAGCACAAGCGAATCAACGTCCGTTATTACATTGTTTGATAACTAACTTTACGTAATATCTTGATTACTGTTCCTTACGGGCTCCTGCTTAAACTCAATCTGTAATGTTTACCCTTTTTTGCCGACTAATCGGTTGTAGATGCACGATTTCTTTTTCTTCTTGTGACTTGATAAGAACAGCTGGAGGAAGTTTTCAGTCGCCTGCGCTGCAGCCGACAGATGATGATGATGATGATGATGATGATGATGATGGTGATGACGACGACGATGAGATGGCCCATGGATATGGAAACTTGTCTGACCTAGTTCGCCTCAGCTCATCGTAGATATCTTCCCCTCAACATTTTGCTATAATTGACCGGTAGGAAACTTGCCAACAGTGGTTTTGAACTAATCCCCGCCCTTTACCCCGCCTTCCCCGCCGGCTAAACACTGATCACGTGCATTATGTAACCCCAAAACTACAGCCTCACGTGCGCAATGCAAGTGATTGTGCAATTCCGATCAATCATTATTGCATATGGATGGGATTGTCCATCTCTGGGAGCTGGAACATCCCTCGATAACTTTCAACATCTTTCAAACGTCAGCACGAAGCGGTATGATTTGATATGTTCGATGACTTTGTAAGCATGGTGTGAACAAGAATTTAGACTGAGAGCAGTGTATGCCGGGAGTGTATGTCTTTCTCTTGACGGCATTGGTACTAGCGAGCATCCCTCGTCGTTGCCTTTATTCGTTTTGCCTCATTTTACCGTTTTTTACCGCCAGCCGAACTGTGGAAAGGAGCGCGACTGTTCGCAGTATAACACGAGGAAATTGGCCACATTTGTAAAACTATATTGTGCTAATCGCTGTAAAAAATCACCGCCTGCGGGACCTCACGTCACAACTCACGGAAAGGAACGGAGAATGTTACAATATGTTTGAACATGATTTGTCAGACGTCAATGCTACACTGTCTAATTACAAAATTATTATCATTTATTCACGACATTTATCAAAAGCTTTCAGGTGGCATGTTTGACTCAATCTTGACAAGCGCGGATCTCAGTAGCCAATTAGATTTAGAGATTAAAGTCAGCGATCTAAATATGGTATATCCCCCAAGTATTCGGAGCATATAAGTTCTTTTAGCTCTTCGTGAATTTCCAGTGGACCATCAGCTGTTCGAAGAAAGAAACGTTCTCCGACACTCGAAAACGTAAGTATCACTTTTTCTGATATATTGCAAACTTTGGCCTTGATTTATTGGTTGGAGACTGGTTGAAATTACCAAGACGGCATAAAAGTGTTATCACTTTATTCATCGACTATTTTTAACACTTGAATTCCGAAGCGGGATCGCCTTGAATGATTCTAACTGATTCAGCGGGAACAAAACGATATTGTCTCTCAGTAGGTACACTCAACATAAAGTGCAATAATTTTTAACAGATTTTTCCTGCCGACAAAGTGTGCCGTACCCGTTTGTGTCTTTTAAAAGGACAGCCTGTTAGCATTTCGTTGCGTGCTGTCGACCTCAAATTGGGTTTGCTTGCGAGAATGTTCTGAGTCGTATTTACTTCATATCACGAGCATGGGATTCTCCACAGAATTGCGTAATAGGTAAAGATAAATAACCCTGTAGGTCTTAAGAACAGCTGACATCAAAATTTATCTGAAGTGCATCCTTGCAAACGCTTTTTTAGACAAGGTAGTGAATCATGGCTATAATCTAAGATCTCAGAGTAAGTTGAACTCAGCGCACCTCAGAATACCAGTATCGCGTACTAACAGGCACAAACAAGCGTTTATTCCAAGAGGTGCTGAATGTAACTTAATTTTTTTACTTTTAGTCCGTTTGTTACTCTGCCTTTTCAAATCATTTTTTAGTTATCGTCTTAATGTTTCTATGTAAACGTCGAAACCTTACAAAAGAGTACTTCGCAGTAAATTATGATTTAAATGATCAAACTTATGACGTCCACTTGCAGACCCTGATTATGACAGGAAACTACTGCTCAGAAGCTTTAAACGGTTACACCTCAGGATTTAATCCACATACTCAAAAGCAGGAACCACCAGTTGTACAAGCAGTATGATGAGCAGGAACGTACTGCTCCGTAGCTTTTATTTAAGATTTCATCCACAGACTCAAAAGTTAGAACCACCTTGTACAGCATAATAAGCAGCACAATAGGAAAGTACTGCTCAGTAACTTTCATTTGAATGCTTACACCTTAGGATTTCATCCACAGAATCAAAAGTTAGAACAAGCTTGTGCAGCATGATAAACAGCACCACAGGAAAGTACTGCTCAGTAGCTTTCATTTGAATGCTTACACAAAAGATTTGCCACGAAGAATCAGCTTTAACACAGAAAAAGCAGCACTTCTTGGTACTGGTGCCAAACTTGATAAAAAGCCTTGGCCTTTTTTTTAGCTTTTGATAATCTAGGGACTCAGTATTTAGCGGCTGTGCCAGTGATTCTGATAGCGAAAGACACAACAAACGCCAACCCTTGAGAGCTTTGATGAGTTTTCCGCTATCTATTTGATTTGTCTTCATCTTGCATCCCAAAACATTTGCCGGGTTGCGTGTGGCCCCTTCTTTCACATAACAGCAAGCGAAACACTTATGTTACTTGCAAGTAACGGCTATTGAGCGAGGCCTCTAATGACCGAAATGTTGGTTCAAAACTGATTTCATATACTGGAAATCTGAGAAAATTGTGAAAATGTGTGCCTTCTTCGAAATAAGCAGCTACTGCTGAGTGAAGTGAAAGGATTGTGGCATCCAGCGGCATGAACATAGATTTTAATTTCGTTTGAATTCTAGCAACGCGTGTTGTGAGCGACATTTGAATGTCATAACGCGCATTTTGGTAAACGGCCATTCCCACCCATGAAGAGACAGCAGTCCAGAAACGTTCGATTTTCATCTCGAAATATCAGCACCCAAGGGACCTACAACTTTAAACAGAACTTGCAGGACGGTTATTTGCTTAATTGTCTGATTTGCTGGAAAGGTTGCCAGGCCGAACTGAAGATTATCCATTCTTCTTTAAAGACACAATAGAAATGCTTTGACCATAACAAGAACACACTTAAGTTTGTATGTGTTGGAAATATTCTCTCGTTCTAAACACCTGGCCATATGGCTAATGGCCCCACTCTATTCGAAGCAAATTGATGGATCAATGCCCACTTATTCAATCACCTATTTTGGTCTGATCGATCATACGTCTTTTCGAAAACTATCCGCAAACACTCAGTCAACATTTACTAGCAGACGTAATCAACGCAGTCAAGAAAATAGCTTGCCTCAAGGAGTAATCGACAGGAAATTGTTGGAATTGTCGTCTGTTACCGCTGTTTTATTTGTCAATGGACTGATCACACGAACCGACTTCCACTTTGACTCGCTATATCTTACGTAACTGCACTTTAACCCAGCGGTTGCACTAGTTCTAATGTGGTGCATGGTGTCACATCATAACAAGAAAAACAGGAAAATAGTCCTGGTTCAAAACAGGTTACACCGGAACGAAGTAAAGGATCTCATACAAACCATATTCCAAGGACCAATGTATTTGGTACTTAAACCCTGATTAAGCTAAGAACGTTGAAAAGAAATGGATTTTTGGAACGGGGCCGAGAGAATTGGATGAATAACATTCACTCTGGCACACCCAATTTTCAGTTTTTCTCTTCCAGTCTTTGTAACATTTCAACCAGTTAACGGTTGCAGATTCCATCTGTGTTAACGAACAATTGTCATGTTCCTTGTAGCATCAAATCTTGTAGGTTGTATTTTCAAATTTTGCGATGCTTCAAAAACTTATCTTCTGTAAAAGAAATTATCATATAGATCATGCCACCGAATTACATGCTACGGCGAACAGCAGTTTTTAAAAACGCGTTTTTGCATCTAAAAAAATCATCTTTTTTGTCTTGGGTGCACGCGTGAAATTAAAGGGGCTCTGTAACACTACTGCAGTATCACTTCAAAAGCTTAACTTATTTCTTGCCATAAAGTGGTCATGGCATCACTAGAAACCAAGTTTTTCTAAACGTATATTGCAGCAATGCAACCACTTATTCCCAGTAAAAAGATGTGCTTTTCGATGTAACGGTTGTTGTAAAACATACATGTTTTCTCCCGTGTAACCAGCTATGTGTATTGACTGTTTCCCCATTTTATGGCTGGTTTGACCTGTTACTGCAGAAGGATCCGTCTCTTCTATTTTGCAAGGTTGGTCGTTGCCAATTTATTTAAGTTTCAGCTTATTAAGATCCGTTATTGCAGAATTCAGGCCCGGGTTAAATAAATTTACTGGCGTTTTGAAGAGACCAACGCAAATTTAATAATGCTTGCTCGCCCCGTCAAAAATGTATTTGCTATTTCCTCTTACTGTCAGAGAAGCTTTGTAGAAGCTTTTTGAGTATGATTAGGGAAGGACTGCATAATGAAAACCTCTTGACCTAAACTCAACAAAACTTCCGTGATGTTACCTATTTACAACATTCAAGTTGTTGTTGTTGATTTCTACTTATAACATAAGAGATGCTAACACTCCCTTAATGTTTTCGTGTTCCCAAATTTGTGTCATACCTGAGAGCGCAAACCGGAGCCCCCTTGAGTCAAAAGTTTATGAAACAAAATTCTCGAAACATTGTCACGTTGTATGGCGCTTAGAAAAGTATCAAATGTGCAATTTGCACTTAACCTTTACAAGTTGTTTGTTTCAAAGTTCGGTTTTAATTGAAAGCACTAAACAGGAGCACCCTTAAGTTAAAATTATTACATAACAACTGAAAATTCCCGAAACATTTTCACGTTGTACTTAATAACACTGACAAGTTGTTTGCGTCAATTTGCGATTTTGTTTCGGTGGCGTTCTTAAGAGGAACACGATGAGATTCCGTCAATAATTCCAGCGTTTGCGGTTAGGGGCCAGATGCAAGTGAAACTTAATGAATGAAATGGGAAGCGTGTACAACAATTACTGGCAATTTCCTGTTCACACTCACGGCACGCGCACCGACGAAAGGAGATACCGCCAACGTGTGTTAAGTTTCAGTGTAAAGTTCAGACTGTCTCAAATTAAGACATATTTAGCGTTCCACTAAACTGAAGGAAGATGTAGATGGTTGTCCAAGAACTTCTCTCGCAACTGTATCCACGCAACATGGTCTAAAGTTCAGAATGTGTCTAATTATAACATCTTTTGTGTCCTGAGAACCCCCCCGGTGAGAAACTAGACGAGATTGCAAAGGGATATCCAAGAACTTCTGTTGGAACTGTATCCATGCCAAGCGGAGATATTTTATTGGATTTCCTGTTTTTAATAGTTATCTCCTTAGAAGACTTTAAGGCCCGCGCAATCGCTTCCGTCAACATTGCTGGCCAATAGCATCCAACATTTTTGGACTCATCATGTGGGGTGCGTTTGGACAATGTGTTAGGTGTTGCATTGTTGTCAGTTTTTGGATGTTGTTATTTCAAATGCCAACAACATTCTCCAAACTTCCCAAGTACTTCATTTCCACTTTACATATTGCAAAAGAAAGCTAACCGTCTAATTACCTTTTCAAATTTTGATGCACACACTAGTTCGCTGTTTGCCAAACTTAATCTCCTAAAACTTCAAGATCTGATAAAACTCCAAACTCTGTATTTCATGCACTTTGCAACTAGGTCTACCTTCTATTTTTGAAAAAAACTATGGTAAATTCAATATTAAGTTTATTGGACCTAAACTGTAGAATGAAATTGATGAAAGATTCAAAATTCTAACAAATCGTATATTCAAAAGAGTATTAACATTAAATTGTACTAAAAACTATTAACTCAACTACCAACATTTTAATTGTATATTCTTCACTTTGCTAACAATTTACCTTTATTTAACTTCGCTTATGGGGGTCTTTATGTATTCATTTTCTCATTTTATTTTATATGTATGTAATTTTTTTACTGTAAAGACTGTCCAAGTGTGTACATTATTAAGTTGTAATTAAGGCCTCTTTCTGACTGTTATGTATATTTTAACTGATATATGTGCTCACCCAACTAGTTAAGCTTTAAAATTATTTTGGGTGACCCGTTACTGTATGTATATAATTTTAAAATTAACATGTATACCGTAATATTTTTGTAACCTGTACAGTACAGTAGGAATAAATGTTGTTGTTGCTGCTGATGTTCTCCAGGAACGCACAGCTGACGCATGAAAGATTGTTTCATAACATTTTCAACGCTGCAGTTTAACGCGACGTCATCAGCGTACACAATGGGAATATGAAGCACACTCGCGCAATTGAATTTGATTACACGAATTTACTGGCTGTTATAAATGTTGTTGGCCAACCATGTCTGGAGCGTTGGTAAAGGTTTAAAAAACATCTTCATATTTAAAATCTAAGGCCCGTTTCAAACGTCGAACTTCTCATGTGCCGAATCTAATGCAAATGAGCGAAAACAATAGATTTCTCTCATTTGCATTAGATTCGGCACATGAGAACTTCGACGTTTGAAACGGGCCTTAATTACAATATTATCATTATT
Organism: Pachyseris speciosa; assembly: GCA_016490735.1. Taxonomy (NCBI): domain Eukaryota; kingdom Metazoa; phylum Cnidaria; class Anthozoa; order Scleractinia; family Pachyseridae; genus Pachyseris; species Pachyseris speciosa. Next base: position 159,299 of record JAEMWC010001105.1, on the reverse strand, counting down.
TCTAATTACTAATAACAACTACTACTTTTACTACTACTTCTACTACTAATTCAAATGTTCCTAATTACAAGCTTATGATTGTTAAAAAAAATTCTTCGTTACGTTTGTGACGGCCTCAGTTTAGCTTAACAGCTGTGCGGATTGAAGTTTTATTCAGTGTCTAACCACTGCTTTCCTGTCTCTGCCCTGTCGGTTAGTTTCTTGACTCAGCTATCATCTTTCCGCTTTGGCCAATTAAATAGCTTTTCATGACTTAGTAGGTTTCGAGGATTCCAGTTTTTGCCATCTGTACAATCCATTATCTTCATTAAAGACAGTCGTTGTTGATGCTGTTGTTTTTATGTGATAGTTCTAAACCACTAATCTAACCACTATTTTCCTGTTTCTGCCCTGGTGTTGGGTTCTTCACTATGTACAATCCATTATCCTCATTTAAGACAGTTGTTGTTGCCACTGTTTTTTTTAAATTAACGTTTCGATTCCGAGTTTTCACGTCAATCGTTTGCAAAGAAGTTCCGGTGTTAGACCGAATAAAGTCGGCCGCTAGAACGGTTGTTCAAAGCTGAAGGTGTCCAAGTGTTCCTATCTAACGACTACTTTACTATATCTGCTCTGGTATTGTTTTTTTTTTTTTTTCAACTGAATCTTCAATTATTTTTCGCTCCAATTAAATAGCTCTTCACGACTTGCTACATGCGGGGAGTGGGTTTTTTCTGGCCGTTTGATCACCTTCATCTGTTGTTTTCATGTGTTGGTTTGGTCTGACGAAACTCCCGTGTTAGAAAATAAGGTTGGGGTAATAGCTAGTAGTTCAAGTAAAGAGGTCAAGCGTTGTAAAAGTGCCCCTCAACAGGATTCGTCGAAGCATTATGGAATTAAATCAAGGTGATTCAAATTGACCTAGGATCATTCCAAACCTCGAATAATTAAGATTACATGTGGGATGCCAAACAGTGCAACGGCAACAGAGAGATCCAAAGGCACGGGTCGGTTTAGTAAACTGAGCCGGTAATTTTGGTAAAAATTGCATTTCGAAAGTTCTGTATACTTTTATGATCATCACATGACTCTAGGCAGGGGGAGTGTATGGGGCGGAGCAGGAGGAGTCCTAATAAGCATCCCTATAGTGCCATACGTTCCGGTTGCTGTCCCTCGTTCTGCGGCCGCTGTTAAAGTTGCCGATATATTTACTTCTGTTTTCACTTCCTATCCCCAATAACACAGTTTTATCCAGCTTCTCGCCTCTTCATAATGGGATATATCCCGGACCCAGCTAACTGGGCACCCTTCCTACGCTATCTCGAAAAGCGTGTGTTTTGTCCGTAGCCGACTAATGGTCCTTTGATTGAAACGTTGCTATTTTTAAAATGGTTGGATTTTTATTGAAATGAATATCAGCTGGTGTGGACCGGTCCATTTGGTTTTCACCAGCTCGTCAATTAGCTACAATAGTAGTTTGTCTTGGCTGGACATCAATGCGATCTCAATCAAGTTCTAAACATTAATCTTTGCTGATTAATGTCACATGTCTTTTCTTATTTTAGTATCATGGAGCGTGCCAATAAAAATAGTTCAAAGCGTCCACATTGCCAGCAGATGTTTATTTTAACAAGAGCGAGCTACGGCACATCAGTGTTGGTCGATTATCACCTGTTTCCTTTCAAAGCGAAATTGATCGAGATGTTTTAGACTAAGATAACTCTCAAAATTTGTAAACATCGATTTAAGAACTATCGAGAGCACGATAATTTGATGTTATACTGTTTGCACCTTACCCTTGTCCCTTTATCCATCGTCTAATTTTCGATTTCATTTTAACTTTGAACTTTGGAGTACTGCTGATTAATTAACATTCATTGAGATGGTTAATTGACGATGAATGATGGAGTGAATTTTTGCAGGCTAAAGACATTGAACCAACATACTTAACAGGAAGGAAAGATCTTGTTTATTTGTTATCGTATTTCACGTCCTTAGTGCATATTTCATACGTACAAAAACATACCTAATTAAATCTTGTCGCAAAAAGTCAGGATGACCACCCATTCACGTATAGGTTCGTTTTACATATTGCATGGAGTGCATGCATTAGGTAGGCATTAGAACTCCTTCCTCCCGGTGGAGTGGGAGTACCCATACAGTGGGCAGCTCCGAGAGACCTTGCCTTAAAGGAAAATTTTAGATCTCTCATGGCTAACAAAAACAGATAATATCAATCGAAATCATTATGTTGGAGTGAATTACAGGTGCCTTGGCAAAAACTGAGCAGGCATGAATCCAGGAAGAAATAAAAAGAAAGAGAAAGTTCGCCATCGGAATTAAGAAAACGAAAACGGTAACATTTTTCTAGTTTATGTGTACCATTTTGGTCGAAATTTGGAATGTGGAAGGAGAAGGGGCTGAAACTTCTTTCTAAGTCTTCCCACATAAAACTATATTAATTCCCCGGTCTACTATCATTTTAATCGCTACTAAAGTTTAAAATTTTGATGACCACCCAAATGGAAGAGCATACCTGTTGTTCTACTAATAAAACCGTAGTAATTCAAAGTTTGTTTACAAGTGTTATTCCAGTTGAAGGAAGTCTAGTAAAATGTGACTAACATATGAAAGCTGTTGAACAATTTCCTGTTCAGTAGGGCCCTTTCTTTCAAACATTCTTTAGTTTCGGTTTGAAATGCGCTTTGCAAGAGCGCGATTAGATTCTGGGAAAGTGTGGTGCGCTTTACGGACGAGGGTCGTCTGAAAAAGCGCAATTCCTGCCAGACAAGGCAAAGTAATTTCAAAACCGTTAGGATTTTCTATAATAAGTAATTTTTCCTAGTGAGGGATTGCTTTCCTTTGCAATCCCTCTTTGAATAAGATTTGCAACAGGTGTTTTCATTTGTTTTAATACTTAATGAGTGAACCGGTAAACAATTTCTAAGCACCAGAGTGAATCTACCAACGCGAAGGTTCATAAACCCACCGCCAGAGACGTCTATTCATGCATTCCACGAAAATTTTTTTGTCCTTGTAGAAGAGCAAAAATAAAGTTTGACGTCCAAACAATAATGGCTAAGGGCCATTGAGGAGTAAAAGAAAGAAAAAATATTTATACGGCAGACATTTATGAAGCTGTACCCAACTTGGGAAGAAGAAATGGGGTAGAGAGAATGCTGCATCGTGCCAATGTGACAATGTGACAGACACCCGATCTCACATTCCGCTCCTTCTCGAGTATATATACAATCGTGGTGACACTTGTAATAACAAACTGTTGAAACTTAAATCTAACAAGTAAAGGAAGTTCTGTTTGGCAACTGCAGTCTGCTGAAAGAAAAAAAAACCCAGCAACTTAGTAAAGCAACTTCCTTATAGTTGATTGTTAGGGTAACCGTTTGTTGTACTTTGTTTTTGCGCTGTGACTATACAAACTTCAGTTTCTACCTACAGTCAAGTATTCACGATCCTGACATTGTTGTTTAATTTTTTGTTTCAAGCATTGCTTCTTAAAGTTCCTGAATATGGCGTCTTCCATTATGCTAGCGCTGTTTGCAGTTGGCTTCCTGTTGTTTTCCTACACGGAAGGTGCACCTCGTTCTCAAACGAATGGTCTTGTGACGCAGGAAATTTCTGGAAGTCACAGCCTGAAGACTAAGGTGAGAAAAACTGAATGTAATCTAAAGCATGTATGATGAACAAGAGTTAGTGATAACATTGTGTGTTTACAGACCTCTATTTCCGTGAATGGAAATGAAGGGAATGCATGAAAAGACGCCGTTATGTAACTTATCGTTCATTTGATTGACGGCGGTCAGTATCTTGAGGAAAAGTCTACATATATTTTCATTCACTGTTTACGTTTTTAACATGAACATCGTTGTTTAAAACAATCATCTTATGTAACTTTTTTATCACCTCTCGGTTGACTTGGCTCTTCTATGTTTCTTCCCGACGTACATAAAGTCGTAACCCTGTGGTTTATTTTGAGGTTGCCGTTTAGAAAGTCATGGAATTCATTGAATATATACGTATACTACCCGTTTACTTTCAACGAGGTTGAAATTTTAAAGTTAACGTTATTGTTCAGGCAATCCTGTTATAAACTTCTCCGTGACGAATGCATCTACTGTTAGCGTACTCTCTCTCTCCATTCAACCAAAAATAAGATTACCACAAAGCATAACCGCAGGGGCAGCCTGGTAATTGGCATTGCGTATAGTTTCCGGCAGAGAGAGTCGATCTTTCTTGATGATTGGGGAAACACTTGCCATTTTCACCATTCCATTGTGCGCGGAATAGAAACCTCACCATAAATGCTTCCAGTTTGCTTTACAGCACAAAAACTTCTAATGAAACTCCTTTACACTAGCGGAATGTCATACTGATCGACTTGGTTTTTTATTACGCCATGCAGAATATTAATCCGTTCTCATTGCTATTACCAAAATGGTGTCACTGAGTCAATTGCAATGGTGAACAAGATTGTATTTCCTACATAATGCTTTTAATTATATCAAAAGCCATCCGGTAACAGTAGGCAATATATATTTCGCCATTTTAGGATGCCAAAACTGTAAGCAGCATCACGAAGCACAATGGTTCACAGGAGGTGGAGGCGACAAAGAAAAGGGGGGAAGTGAGCAAAACACCTTCCACAAGAAGACACTCCAGCAAGATCACTGGAAAACACCATCATACATTTGAGAAGACACACCACAAAGAAGAGGGTTGCTAGACGCATATCCGGACGTTGCTTACTTCCTGGATTTTGGGGGACATGTATTAGAAAACAACAGCGCAGAAAACCAGTGACGAAGAACGGAGGAAGCAGAGGATCTGGAGGTAATAATTTTCCGTGGATTATGCATTTAGAAGAGATTGAATTAAATTAGTGAAACCACAAATATAAGATACCTGTCCAAACACTGCATGTACATTATAGGGGCTTCAGTTATTTGTGACTGTATGTAAAGAACTATGTCACGAATTTTAAATATCAATTTGAAAAGCTGAAATACATATTAGAAGCAAAGAAAACCCCAAAATTATGGCTTAGTTTTGTTTAAAATTTCTTTACCAGTTACCAGAACCGCAAACAAGTCTGTTTGGCTTTGACGTATCGTGGAAAATTAATCATACGCAGAATGTGTTTCCCCGATGAGAAAAAGCTTCATATCTTTCCTTTGTTTTTGTGGGAGCATTAATGTTGTACAGAAAGTACTTTACCTTGACCCCAAAACGTAAAAGTCACCATGACGTAACTTGTTTAACTCCTTGTTAAATTTCCCGTTTTTTCGTTCCAAAAAATCATCCCTTACCTTGCTTATTCCTGCTTTCATTTTCTTCCAGGACCTTCCACGGCGCCTGCATCAGTTAATAATGGCCGATGAGTTCCTATAATCGCGACAACCGCTTTGTATTCAGTTCCGTTACAAAGACAAATACTTCCTTAAATTTCAAGATGTTTCATGAATTACCAGGGGCACCCAACGAGCCAAGTCAACCAAAAGCTGAAGAAAGACATTTTTAAGTACCTTGTGGTGTTTGAAGTCTGTTTAAAGAGATGTTTTCATGAGTTAGAAGAAGTTCATCTGTTCGGATTCCCTAGCTGAAAGTTTAATTGCCCGAAAATGTTAGAGAACAAAATCTTCCTTTGAGAAAATGCAAGCTGAAATTAACTTTCCACGAACTTTCTAGGGAGCTATTTTCTTTCCGAAAATGCTAGCTGACGTTTTTGACTGCCAAAAACAGCAATTACGACCTTTCCGAAAACCTGAGGGGCTATGATTTCCAATTTCGAATCTTTTAGGCCACGTTTTAGTTACGAAAATCCGAGTGCACTCTTTAATCGACGCCGAAAGCCCAAGGCGATTTACCCTCTACCGAACATATATCTTCCGAAACGTGTCGTTGGGTGCCCCTGAATTACCAAGCCAGTTCCTCAGCACATGAAGTTCTGTCAAGAGCCACACTTTTCGACAATGTGAAATTGCCAATGAAACGAAATGAATTGAATGAATAAAGATGTAAATATGTAACTATCCAACAATGATGATTCATTGGTGCATTGGGGACTGAATTTCGTTCCAGAGCCCACTTGTTAGTACGTTAATACCATTGACATTATTTGAACTAACAAAGCTGCTACGATCTTAACGTTTTTAAAAGTGCATGCTTCGAAGGAGAAAACGTATTCACCGTGCATACCGCTACCAGTTGCAACCAGCGCCTCATATCGAAGGGTCATACAGTAAGCGGCAGAATGTCATTATGAAGTCCTTAACCGAAATCATCGCAACTGACATAGCCACCGATTCTCGATGCCCGGCGGTGATAACGAGATATTTTTGTACCTTTTTGATTACCCACATTTTAAGCTAAGGAATAAGTAACGACTAAACCGGCATGTGATTGTTGAATAGGAATTCCATTAATCAAAAGAGTATGGTTAACATAAAGAAATGCCTGACATAGAGCCTAGGGCATTGAGAAAATATTTAACACTTTTTTACAGGGCGCAGGGCAGGCTATTTTTAGTGGTCAAGTTATTTATCTTTTCTCTAACCATTTCAATACGAAATGCCTCCAAGATGAAACGGATTTATTTTGCAAAATACTGACCTCCAAAATCACCGCATGAAAGGATTATTCAGTAGTGTTCATTTCAACGAACGTTCTCCGATTCGTGTGCTGAACAGTCCTAGACCACTTTAACAAGAACTCAATTGATATTATATCGTGAATTATAACACGCAACATCACTGCAGGTAAGTCTTCCATGGGCTCAGTTTTATGCTCGCCGGCCAATGATAAGAGAAATTTCACCTTGAGACTAATTAGTTAGAACTACTTTACAGGACTCACGGTTGGTCTCATTGAATGAAACTTTTCGGTCTTAAAAACCGGATTACATCAATCGGATAATTTGCGGCTAAAGCGAACGGCTCATGGGCTCGTGAAACTGCTAAAACTACAAAAAGGCAACTTCTTAAACTGAAGCACTACGCTATCAGGGCCGAAGCTAGTGGGGCGAACCGAGGCACTTTCCTCAGTAAATTGTTGAATTTATGGTAGTTTAGTTTCTTACTGTGTGTCTTACGAAACATAATTATGTACAGGCTCTGTTGTTTCGCAGTTGCGTAAGCATTTTCGTGAGGTTCCTGTAAGAAGCTATACATTGAAAAACAATAAATGAATATTAAAGAGGTGTTTTGTTTCCTTTCTACCGGCACTGCCTCGGTAAAAAGTTGTCTGGGTACGCGCCACAGGAGTAGCTAAACGAAAAATGAGATCGTCGCTAGAAGAATTCAACAAATAGTGGTCTGAGAAATGTATAAACCTTGTTCTTACCCCTGGGAAGTAATCAAGTTTGGTCAGTTTCACTTTGCATGAGGTGTATCTCCATCTTTAGACTAATCAGTGTGCAAACGAATCAAGGCATCCAAGGCATAAAATATTCCATTTTTAAAGACGACAGTATATACGAATATGGTTTCTTAGTCACCATTTTGCATCTCTTCGATGAAACATTCTCGACTGAGGGCGTTTGGTGTACGCTCGATCATTGAGTAAGTTTGCATAGAATTATCTGCTGTCGATTTAATACAGGGTGATGATTAGTTTTCCGAGTTACTTCCCAACACTCGTTGTGAAGTCAGGCACAGATCAAATGAGCAACCCGTTTGAACACGATCCCGAATGAAGATCTCCATTTAATATCACAAAATAGAGCCTGTGAGTGAGCTCTCGCTTTCTCGTACGATCAAAAACTGACAAACTGCAATGGATTCAAGTGTTCTCGTAATGAAAACTTAGTTGGAGATGCAGCCGATTGCAAAATTACTTTTACTGAAAACGTTTGATGGACACCGGCGAGAGGTTTTAGATAGAAGAAGTCTTAGCCTTACCGCAGACAAACTTGAAACTCTCCAAATTAATATTCTTGTCCTACACTGAACAGTTCTAGGATCAGTTAGAAAAAGCCGCAACGCATTACTGCTGTCCCTGTTGCTAAAATGTAGGGAGGGTGACTTGAATCCACCCAAAATCAGCATCACTTTTACAAGCATTCATGTTATAATTTCTGTATAAATTAGATTTCAAGCACTTTTTTGCTCGGTTATGCCATTAAACGCAATAAGATGTTTCAGCTTTTTGCCGCTCCTTGAATTCTGTTTTATTCAAGGCACGTTTGAAAGATCGATCGAACCGGATAACGCACCATGCAGTTCAATCGAAACTCGAATTGCCGTAGTCTTATCCAAGGATGTGTACCTACGATCAAAACTGCTTTACACTAAACGAATGATATGCCACTTCGCGGCTTGTTTACCTGTTTCCATCCCAAAACCAAGGCATCTCTCGTGTAAGGTGGGTCACTCGCGTCTGTGGTAGGACACCGCCGTCAGTACTTTGTTATGGTTACAACATAGTCTTGGCTTTGATTTTCCTAAAAACTGATTCGTGAAAACAATTTCTTCTTTTGGGCTCAGGGACTCTTGGAAATGAAAACGTGATGTAATGGAGCGAGTATTCCTTCATCTCAACCGAACTGTGATGATCGAGTGACGCATAAAATCCATGTCAAAAGCCTTGATAAAGCGCATTTCTTTTGTATATAAAAAAAAAAAACGAAAATTTCAGCGATATGATTTCAAGATATTTTTATTATTCTCTGCGACTGAGAGAAACGTATTGACGTGGCCGTAACAGCACTTGAGTATGAGTGATGGATTCTTTCCTACCTCAAGGATGACTGTGGAATTTTGCCTTTATTCTGGTTCCTTCCGCATTTAAGGGAGAACATGTCCCTGATCAAATTTACAACTAAGGAGATCCTTAGAGAAAACAAAAAATTTCTGTTATACATTTGTTGCGTTTTTGAGCTGTTGTCGGCCTGGCGACGCCACAGAGCATTCCTGCCAGATTAAATTGTTTACATAGCTATCAGTTCGAGTGGGAAAAAAATCGGAATATCGTTAATAGAGGGGAAGATGGTATTTCCTTTCTTAGTAATCTTTCCGTCAACAAGGTTATCATGAAGAATTTCAGAGTAACATAACAAGATAAACATTGATAAGAATAGGAAACCTGGGGAAGTCGCAATTCAGATGATTTGTCACTTTCCAAGACTATCATTACTGTATGACTGACTTAAGCATTCACTAATCCAATTATTTCTTAGGATTCTTTGGATTATTTCTTAGTCTTCTCGGATAAGGACGATAAACCGTAGGTCCCGTCTCACAGTACTTCCACTTAATCTGACTTGTGGGACGTAACAAAACTTTGTCAGTGACCACGCCTAGTGTCTGTCCTAAGGGGAAATGAGGTCAATTGTACGGAAGCCCGGAGGGGGGGGGGGGGGGGGGGCACTGGCCTGTTTTGTTTTTTTTTTGACTTTTTCATTTTTACTTTTACATTTTCCGTTTTGAGTTTCGTTTCTTATTATTTAATTTTTGCTTTAGTTTTCTTTTTAAGGTTTTCAGTTTTGCTTTCAAGTTTTACTTATTGGGTGGGGGTGTGCGGCCTGCCTCCTGAAACCCTTACCCTATTTCAGACCAAAATCTGCGATTTTCCCTATCCTATTTCAGACCTGGCCAAAAATTCGTTACCCCATTTCAGACCTATAACACGTACAGGGTTGGCATAAACATAATTTGAGAAGGGCTTTTGTCGAGCTAGGGGCTCCTGTTGATGGTCTTATCGCCTGATAATGAAGAAGTAGCTTTTTCTAAAAACATACCCAATTCAAGACTAGAGTGCACAAACCGAACCCTATTTCCACACATCTCACGGTCGGGTGGAGGCTTGATGATGGCTAACCACCTATCCACAGAGCCTCTGTTGGCTGCGTCCCTAGGCTCAGATAAGGATTGATGATGATGGTGAGGTTTCGAACACCAACCTCTAAAATTCGTAAACGTGAATCTTCACATGCATGCATTTGTTCTTTCCTTTCGAAATGTGACTTGGAATCAAATGGAGCTTGAATTGCGTTGAAGCGAAGAATCCCCAGCGAAGGCTCATGAAGAAGCTCTCACAATTCACAGATACTTTAAGCGTCTGCCGGTTCCAGAGTTAGATTATTGAACATGTCCCAAAGAAAATACGCAGGAAATGCATGGGATTTCCGAAACCATAAATTCAAGAAATTTCATGTTAAAACACACAACTTTATTTTATCACCCTCCCTGGCAGGATACTGATACGGACTTGTGGATTTTTGTCTGCCTCTTTAGAGGCCTTTGCTAAATTCCTCGCGTGAGACCAGGGTTCACCAGGTTTGCCGCAGAAAGACTCCAAAAAGGGTCTTTCTTTAGATTTATTCTTGGTCTTCCTTCTGCCAGAGATAGTTCGGTTTCGCCTCTAGCCAAGGATTATGACTCGGCAGTTGTTTTCAATACCCCCAGCGGTAAATCCAATTCAGAAATAAAGCCAATTGTAACTCAAAGCTAAAAATCTAGAAATGCTCATAAACATGTGTTCCAAGCAAAAGCAGTTCCAATTTTAACTGCAATTATCACAGACACAAACCACATCAAAGTGACCATATCGTAAAACAAACCATGAAAAATAAGCTTTCATCTCAAACCACGGACGATGAACAAAATCTTTTTGTGATGGGGAAAACAAAACAAAATAATGGTCTGATTTTGTTAACGATTGCCTGTTAGTATCCCAGAGCTACTTTACGTTCATCTAATGTATTTACGAGAATTCACTAAAACCTATTGTGGTTTGCTCTTCCTTGGCGAAATGACCAACATTTTCATTCTTGTGTTCTAGCAGTGATATCGAGTTCCAGCATTGAAAAGTGCTCTGTCACGTCTTTCTTCTTTTTGCGGCTTTGACCGATTGAAAATCCATGCAACTTGGCACACAGTCTCACTGGCAATATACCTTGCAGTAAACTGAAGAAATAATTACATTTACAGTGTTAAACTGAAATTTTGAAGACTCGTGATGTTGGCACATATACAAATTATATACCCTAAACACCTAATCTTGCATGATACTTTGAATTGAGCTACCGACTGGGTCAAACCTCCCAACATCCAATTTGAATTCATTCTACGTTTTCATTCTTTCCATGTAACACCGTGAGTGTAGGTAATGACATAGCGGTATCTGAGAGGTACGTTTCCATGTACAACAACGTGGCGGTTCCATTTTTTGTTACATTTGCGTCCGTGGATGAAATCCTAAATTGTTGCTATTCACCTCACACGATAGTTAACGAACAGGACTTCCCTTCGATGTCGTTAAAGATGTCGTAAAAGGCGACTCCATTCTTGAATCTGTGGATGAATTCCTGAAGTGAATCTATTCCAATGAAAGTTTTTAGGCAGTACTTTAGGGTGGCTATGCTTACTAAGTTGCTGTACAAGGTTATTGTTAATACCTTTGAAATCTGTGGATGAAATCCTAAAGTGTGACCATTCAAATGAAAGCTACCGAGCAGTACTGTCCTGTGGTGCTTTTTTATGCTGCACAAGGTTGTTCTAACTTTTGAATATGTGAATGAAATCCTAAAGTGTGACCATTCAAATGAAATCTACTAAGCAGTACTTTCCTGTGGTGCTGTTTATTATGCTGCACAAGGTGGTTCTAAATTTTGAATCTGCGAATGAAATCCTAAAGTGTGGCCATTCAAATAAAAGCTACTGAGCAGTACTTTCCTGTGGTGCTGTTGATTATGATGTACAAGGTAATCAACTTTTAACTAGTCTGTGGATGAGTAAGGCGCTATCGAAGTGTGGCCTGCCAAAGTGAAAGACTCTGACTGAGCATTAACACAGCGTAGTTTTGCTTTCTTGTTGTTCGTTTTCAAAACGAAATTTGTATTATTTACTCGATCCTGGACCTTTTTGGAACTGAGGAAGTAAATACGTCATAAAAACTAAAGGAAAAAAGAAAAACTTAGTGCTCTGTCATCGGAAATCAGCCAACATCAATTTTCTCCTCTTATTTACCAAACAAATTGCTTCCGGGTACACTATCATGCTCTGAAGAAGTTAAATTCGAAACTGATCGCTCAAAACCCCCCAGGCGGATCAAACTAGTTACTTCATTCAAATATACCCTTGAAGAAGCACAGTGACTTGATATGACACGGGAAATTAACATCGTTAAGTGGGAAACGAATGAATTTTTATCTTCAGAGTTGCTAAATTGGTTGATGTTGCCATATGTACTGAGGCATGTTAATTTAGCCTGATTGCATTGGTATAAGTAACGTAAAAGACGTAAGCTAAAGCGACACCAGACAATTCGCTAAGAACTGAAATTCTCAAAATCCCTATAGCTTCCATATAAAATATCGAAGACTGAACCGCAGGAGTTCGCTCAACGTAAGTATGAATGCCGGATCACCCACGAGAATTTCCTTAACACTCAAATATAGGGAGAAATGCAAATCCTATGCCTTAAATCTTTCTTGGTCAGCTTCTGAGACAAATCTGCGGAAACACAAATTATCGATCGCTATGTTTAGGCCCTGGATTAACCTTTTTTCTATGTCTCTTGACCATTCTTTTATATTAAGGTTAAAGATGGTTGATTTTGATAATCCGATTGTGTGAGACTGTTTATCTGAGGTTGTTATATGCTAAGCCGATTTAACCCTACTTATACCTCCCAAACGTTTTTATTTTCAATAAGAAGCATGGTCAACTGGACGTAAGTAAAGTTTAAGCATGGCTAAGTCCATCTGTTCGATGCAGAAACGATAAGAAAATCCTAGAGATGATCTTAAAACTGTAAGCAAAGTTGGTAATTGGTCGTCCTTTGTGGGATATAACCATCCATCTGTATTTTATAGACAGCTGTGTTTCAGTGACGTGTCAGTCACTTCCGTTATACTTCTAGCAGTTCTACTGCGGTGGATGTGAACTAACGCTAGCAAAGATTTTGAATTAAAGCTTTTTACAATTGAAAGCCCCGTCATAGAGTTTCATAAAGACAATAACTATAAAGCTAAACGCCAAACAGTCTTTATGATGTTCCCTCTTCTTGACACCGACAAGCACATCTGACTGTAATTATTGGGTAACTAACCGTTAAGTAGTTAACCAATAATGCGTTAACGATAGCATCCGCCAAAAAAAATGGAGGTTAAGTTGCTTAACCATAAACGTCACTGCATCGGTTTAAGTGCTTGGTTTGTCAGTGCTGCTTTTGAAATTTGCAAACTTTGAGTCATGTGCTTTTATACATAACGTTTGTCATCGATAATGCAATTAGTATTAATAACAGTTTTTGAGCAGCGTTGGCCAAATAAGTAAAATATTCGCGTGAGACCTTTATGGGCTTTAAAACGGCGAGCCGCAGGCGAGCCGTTTTAACTGCCCATAAAGGTCTCCCGCTCATATTTTATGTTACTTGTGAAATGAAACAATAGATTGTGTTTGTCGTGTTTGTAATGTTAATCAGTAGAGATCTGTATCAAAGTTAATGGATACTAATTAGCGGAGCAGGACACTTTTATGAAAGTTAATAATTTTTATTGGGGTTTAGAGAGGTATACATGTGACTCAAATACTACCAGTAGATTGGCCGTTAGTCTTATCAATTATTAATGAATTTTACAATTGCAGAAAAAAATTGCCGTTAGGCCAGTCTACTAGTAACTGTTCCGAAATAATTCAGTGTTAGCATTAATTGTAGACGTCGTGTTTTGGCTTTAGAGAGAGAGACCAGAAATGCACCGAATACAAGTGCTACTTTTAAGCGAGACGTGTTTGCCAGATTTTTTAATTAACCCTATCGGTAATAATATTTGTAGTTTTAGCTTCTTGTTTTAATCCGTTTTTATCAATTTAAAGTTTTTAACCCCATCGGTAATATCTTTGTAGTTTTAACTTGTTTTAATTGCAGTTTTTATCAATTTGTAAGTTTGTCTTACTAATGATATATGTAGTACTTTTTAACCTTTTGTATAATTATTTAATCTTTGTAGGACCTTTCTGAAAACTACGTCATGTGATGGAAGTTTCCTAATAAAAGATTATTCAGTATTATTATAGTTAAGCCTGCAAGGATCCATTGCCAGTTCTTCTCTGAAAATCTAGTGTTATTCTATAACTGAACCATAAGGTATCATTAACATGCAACCACAGGCTATTAGAAACACGCTTGTAGGCTGAAAAGCCCCCCAAAAATAGCTGCTTCCAAACGTAGGAACATCACGGTTTAGTCTGTGAATCAAAATGGTAACGATGAAGTGATTATGTTTCAATGAAATCAATTTCTTGGGGGAACTTTATTTCCAGATATGAAAATTAAAGGACCACACCGGAAAATGTTAGATGGTGCTGTTTAACGCTTTCGTAGCAGTATTCTGAGATTGGGGTACCTAGGTTTACGTAGCCCATGAAAGACATTTTAAGGAGAGGCTATTCCTTCTTTTATTTCCGTGGAAATACGAATTTTTGAATGGTACACATTCTCATCAACGCAGCCCAGCCAAGGTCCTCACTATCGCACAATGCAAATGATGTCAGCTTTAAGGATCTACACTCAAGTGTCAGGCTTTCTAAAATCCGTTTTGCACAATCCTGAGGGCCCGATAGGACTTCCCAAAGCTCTTAACATTACCAGTTCAAGTGTGACACAACGAAAACTGAGCAGCATCCCTGGAAACCATTTCCGTCAACAAATTCCAATTCGAACGTTATAGTCAAGTAAGTTCTCAACTGCTTTTTCCTTGGCACAATAAACAGTATATCAATAAATGTCACAAAATCAAAACATAGAACCAATTTCAATAGCACTAGTAACAGCAGCATCCCGGATGATATTCATAACTGCCACACCGATAAATTGCGGCAGATTTAAATACTTGCATGCACCACTGAAAAGTAAGCTTCTTCGTGAGAGTACGAGTACAAAAACTTAATTCTAAGATTTCTTCTTAAGACTGTAAAAACACAAATCATATTTGTTACTCAATTTTCGACCCTTGGCAAGAGGTACTACTACTATAGATCTTAAGTTGTGTGGTGGCATTTCTCCTAAAAATATACGTGTCAGCAGCAAAAATTCACTCCTAAACCTGCGAAATTCGTGATTCTCGGTCAGGGGTATGGCCAGTTTTGGAGAGGTTGACTCCCTTAATACAATTAATTTTTGGTAAGAAAGTGTCAAGAGAGCGTGTGAAAATCCTGTTTGCATGTGCACGTCAGAAGTCTTATTGGCCGGATATTGAGCTCTCATAGGTATAGAAGAACCACTTGACTTGCTAACGCAAGTCTGACAGTACTTTTCTAAGACGCAAAATGCATTTTTTCATGTCTCTGTCTAGCGTGAGTTACCTTCTCAAAGCAACGTAACTGAACTGTTATTCCGTGCAAGAACTTGAGGCACGCGACTTAGAAGTATGTTCTATTCCCGAAACCACACTGTAGGCTCGCCCTATTAACTGGCCACGGCATTCAGTTCATCTAGTTTGTTATATAACATTTGGAAAACCGCACAGCATTAACTAAAAACAAATATTGTGATGAAAAAAGTGAGGTAGACGGAAGACAGAAAAAAAAATGTGCTCATTCAAAGGTAACAACATATAAGGAGCGTTTATACTTGGCGAAATGAGCTAAATGAGTTCCTTGAGGTTTAGCTTAGCTATGACTTGATAGATACATTCATCAGTTGCAGTCGTTTCTCAGGCGTTGGAGGTGCCGGGCCGTAGCTTGATGAAAATTGTCCCCGAGGCAATGTGTACAAAAAAAAAACACACCTCTTTAATATTCATTTATTATTTAACAATTACATTATGAGCGCGAGATTTCTATCACGCATAGAAATCGAGAGCGAATAATCTACTAGTCCTTCAAAACTAAACAGGTAAATTTTCTAAATTATCCTCGCGGACACTTCGAAAACGCAAAGAAGCGGCCGCCATTTTGTTGACAAACGCTACTCGCTATCTATCACACAGAATAGATAGCGAGTAGCGTAGCCAATCAGAGAGCGGCATTCGTGATAGAACACTAGTAGATTCATACTAATTTTCAATAGATAACCTCTTACAGGGACATCGAAAAAATGCTGACGCTTCTGTGAAACACAGCCCGCTTATATTTTCCGTAAGACACACACAAGTAAGGAAAAAAATATAACGTGAATTCAAAATTTTTACCGAGGCGAGGGCCTCGGTTCGCCTCATACTAGTTACGGCCCTGAGGTGTAAGCAAAGAGAGAAAATAGGAACTGCAAACTTCTCTAGTTACCATTGTGAGTTCTTCCCATTTCTTCTTCCCTTGTATGCCCTAATCGGCAGGGAGGTTGTGAAACGGGCATTAATCACCCTATTTTAAAACTCCAACTGACTAGTTAACTTGTACGAATTGAACTCGGCCTGGCCACGGCGGACCACGAATAATATATCACATGCGCTCACTATTTAGCAATACCTTGAATAATTCCTCAGAGTATACATGTCGCTCTAACTGTGTGACCTTATCCAAAACAACAGTGACACAACGTCGCAGTACTGTCCCATCGCACTGTTTTTCTAATGTTTAGTTCTAAGCCACCTGACATTTGAGTCTTCTAATCAGTACGTGCAAAATTATTTTCATAAAATGGAAAGTTATTTACGGAAGCACTTTGTAGTGATGTTGTTGATGATATTGTGTTGTTTGTTTTTGGAATCCTAAGGTGTGGCTGATCAATTTTAAATGAAATATGTTGAGCAGACCCGTTCTGTTTATTTTGTTGTTTACACTTGACCTTCATCGAATGAACAAACTTTGACTTTTGTTAAGTTGTTTTAAAGTGGCAGCAGTCTTTGCTTGCAATATCCAATCAATAATAACTCTGCAAAATTATACTAAAATGGAAGCGCTTAGTTCAATGTGAATATTGCGCTGTATTGTAAAAGCAACATTCTTGAGATTTCCTTGAAAACATTACATAAGTCAAGCCATTTGGTATATCTTTTTTTCGGTGGTACATTGCGCGTAGCACGGTGGAATTCATGTCATTAATGAATCAAACGTTTTCAGTAAAGTTGAATTCGTAGTCCTTGAACCATGCTAAACAGGACAAATCCTAATAATCCATATATACGTATCATTCTTTGCAACCACACACTTTTTTCCCGTACAGAAACTGGTTAACTTTAATGAAAATTTCACTGTCCAATCAATTGTATAAGTCCGTTTTTACTTGTTCTTTGAAGCTTATTGAAACGCAACCTACGACAGTGGAACTATCTTGTTGTTTCTTGGTCAATGTTTTTCGACCGAACGTGAAACGTAATGCCTTGGTGACGTCACTAAATTATTACTTCAGGCAATGACTCGGGTCACAGCCCTATAACATCCACCGGCAGGCTTAATCAGTTGTAAAAGGACTGTAATTTTTTGGTCCAAGAGAGTAATAATGCTATGGTTATGATTATTTTGCTGTAATTTGTCAAACTAGAAATTCACTAAAAAGGCTCCGTGACCCTTCATTTGCATGTGATAAAAACAAAGCGATATAAGTTGTAGAGTCAGTGGCTCACAATCTAATTTAAGCGAAACTCGAGAATGTCATGGAAGAAAATTCACGAGAAGGGAAACGAGAAGATCCATGACATTTTAAGGTAGTCGTCAGCTAGAGAAACCCCACACAAGGAAGGAGCGAATCCCATTATCTTCAGATTTCTTGGTGAAAGTGTTAAACTTGCACTATAAACATGACATTGCAAATATTAAATCATCGCTTTGCCTTCCAGTGTGGCCATTGTATTCTAGAAGCAACTTAACAAACAAACAAATACTGAAATCAAGAAAGTACTTTATCGAGTTAGTTTCTTGGCACCGTTTTTCGTGTTGATGAGAACGAGATATGATCCAAGTATTTTCTGTGTATATTTTTGGCGGATGTTTTGATGAAATCAGTTGACCTTGCTAATCCAGCAAAATACACCCTTGAATGGCATCTACTAACTATGATAGCATGCGTGAGAAATGGAGGAGTTGTGCTGCTTCGGTTTGTTTGTCTAGGATTTGGACGCTAACTCATTGCTATGCGTGTATGTAAACCGGTGTTCCTGTCTGGTGGGTGAAAGGAAGGCGCCTGGCACTCCCGATTTCCATTTAACCTTTGGACCACTGTCAGATTGCCGACATTAAAAAAAGTTAATGCATTTCGCAAAATAGTTAACAAAAATAGCAAAAAATAAATAAATAAATAAATAAATAAATAAATAAAAAAGAAAAAGTTAAAAAAAAGTCATCACGAGTAAGTTTGCTCAGGACTTAGGTTACTTCAAGAGAGCTGAAGAAGTTTGAAGTTTGTTTGGTGTTATTGACCAATTCAAAACTTGGATCTCAAGGGTCGATTGTGACAGAAAGATAATCATCATCTTTCGAGGGAGAAATAGGAATTTTGCTAATTGAATATTTATTGGACTGGAAACTGTAGGGGAAGGGAGGAAAGGTCCTCGAATGAACAATTTGAAAGGAAAGTGAAGGAGGCTAAATTGACATTAAATGCTCTGTTAAGGTTTTGGGATGTAACTGATACATGAGGCGCTCCCAAACAACGGCCTTCCTCCTTGAACTCCGTGAAAAGTTGAACTGGTTAACATAAGTCCGTCATATCTTAAGCAGTACTTTTATCCAATTTTGTTGGGTTTATATTAGTTCTTTAGGGGTAATCCCTTTTATAGTATTTACTTCTTAGTAGATTATCATTCCTTGAGTTAACTTATCTGCATACTGACACTTCACTAAGCATTTAATTGTGTTAAACTGTCCAATTTTCCTAAATTTCTGCCTTTTGACTGACAGATACTGGGAAATTACTTCAAAGTCACTTATCGTTGTAAAATACATGCAGTTATTCTGACTTTCGAGTTATCTTTTGTTGGCATGCATAATACGAGGATCACTTTCCACATTTCTTTTGTAACTCCTTGTTTACGTTCGTAAGAATTAGCACTCAGCACTGCAAGCTCCAGATTTCGCCACTCAACAAATTTGGTAACCTTCCTAAGAAGTCCTTTTGAAATTTCTGTTATTAGATAAGTGGCAATTTACTTAACACCAAGTTCATAATGACCCCTTTGTTTGTACACGAATTAGCGCATCTTTAATCTGTCAGGATGGCGTGTCAACAATTTCCTCAAATAGCTCTCAGTACGTACATAATAAACATATTTTAATTGCGTCGACAGAGGTAATAAGATCACGAGGGCACGGGAAGCCGTGAGCAGTACACACGTGGACGGACCGCTGCAAACGGTTCATATCGTATTTTCCCACATGATTCATTTACTTCAAAGATTCTTCCAAAACATCACGTACTAGCAAAATAAGCTGATCCAATTATTTCCGAGATATCTCACACGAGTTTCTCAATTTAAGGGGCGGATGTTGCGTTAAAGAAGTAAATAAATATCTAACTTCCTTTCTCTATATGATCTGACCAAGCTCGAGTCAGGTGCCCAGAAACGATAGCGGTTAGACTGTTTTTATTGCAAATTAAAGGCTCGTTAACAAATATTGTTTTAACTGTCACAGCAACCTTGGTTTTACAATCTTAAGAGGCCCATATTTATACAAATGATTTTTAAAAAATGATTTTTTCCGCTTTTGTTTCGAATAAAATTTGTCGTGATTTAAAGCCTTATCTAGCCTTAGGATTGTTCTTGACTAATTTTACCACTCGGGTTTTTTTTAGCTCTCGTCTTGCTGACTGAAAGCAATAATGAGATAGAATTGTGAAGATTCCAAGCATTAATTGTGATTTTTGCGGTCAAATCGGAAAAGGAGTGATGTATACGAAAAAATCTGAAACATTAGCTAACAATCAAACCTCTGGCAACGCAGAAAAAGTTTTCTTTACCACCAAGAGTTAATCCCATTCGGAAACAAAAACGTGGAAAAAGTTACTTTCAATCTAACACGTTAGCTAATTAGTCAAATATTGCAAAAATTTTGGAATAAAACTGAGTAATCAGGGACAGATTTGAATTGGCTTGTGTTCCCGAATACTTTCCCCTTATAAGGAAAATATTTTTTTTATATAGCAGCTAGAGCTAAATTTAAACCTTTCGGGCCCTGCACAACTTCTAAGGAACTCCAATCTGGGATTTTAACTTATGCTTCTACAAGTGATCTGAATCACGGCGTGAGCTATAGTTTCATGGGGAATGGTTTTGATTCTAAAAATTCACGGCGTGATATTTAGAATGTTTTTATTTGCAGTGTTGCTTAAAAGGTACTTGAGGACGAAAAAAGAACAAAAATGCCGTACGCGCGTCGTATCTCCTCCGTGCGAGGTCCTTAAGAGAGCGGTACGCGACCGGAAATAGCACTCTGGGTGACATTCATTTATAGATGTGACACCTTATCAGCAGTTTCATCGTCGGTCTGCTAAAGCTGATGGGGCCTAAAAAACCTAAAAATGCATGCGTCACAACCTTCTACCCATCAAGACAATGGCATTTGTGTTTTACTTGATAAAGATTTTAAGATTTCTCAGGAAATAGAAACATTGCAAATAAGACAAGTGGCTTTTCCTGCTTAGAAAAATAATCTTCGAGCCAAAATGACATCATAATGATTGATGTCACTGGATGTGGGAGGTTAGAGTGAATCGTGGGGCCTATAAAAGAGGGCATTTGGAAGCGTAAAGTTCAGTTCATCCGAGAAGGACGAGAAAAAGTAACTCAAGACTTCTACAGAAACCTGTGTTTCTCATTAGTGACTGGAAGGAATTTAACACCACAATTACGAGGTATGAGTTAAATGTATTAACATGTAGTGTACTAACTGCATATTTACGATGATTTCACGACCAGTTTCGACTAAAGCGTCACTGAGCAAGCTGCGTGTAAGTTAGTTTCTCCTGTCTCAGACATTGGTGAACATAGCATTGCTTTATTCACTTAATTGTACGTACCAGCAATCACGTTTTTGCAGTTTTGAATTGAGTGAGTCACAAACTGACTGCGGTTAGTCTTAGTTTATTTTAAGCCGTGGGTGTTACCTAAGGGAGTGATCATTTACAAGAAACACGTCAAGCTTACAAGTATTTTTACGAAGTGCTGCTCACTACTAGTGCCATTTTGAAACTTGTAGTTGCCAGTTCGCACAATTTGGCTGTTTCTGTGACTGAGAGACGGTTAATAACGACTTGACAAAAGAAAAGAAAATCGAAGAAAATCGTAAAATCGAAGTTATCGTACAGGGTAAGATGATCGCCAAGGTGAATTGTAAATACGCGTTTGGCAAAGGACTAACTGGTTAATTCAAGCAAGGCTTTCAATGAAGTGATCATTTTGCATTCTAATTGGGTCCAGTCGTGAAATTTGTTAATTGAATGGCATTCAAAGCGTTCGGTACTTACGTGGCGCGTGGTCAAACACATTAAGACTGCAGTTAATTGAAAAAAAAAAAAAAAAAGAGCCAAACTTTTCACAGATGCCTTCGTTGCTCTAAAGTGCGTATGTTTGTTTCAAACAGAATGTCATGAATTTAGACGTTTGAACGAAATGTTGTGGTTGTATACAAGAGTTTGTTACAAAGACGACAGTTTTTAATTTATGCAATCCAAACGGAATTTAATAAAAGTGGTTAGTTAGTGAACAGTCGTTTTACAAAACACCGCGTAGCACTGACAATGTCTTTCTCACTAGAAACTCAGAGAGAAAGAGGGAGTTTTAGATATGCATAGCAAGAAGTTGCGCGGCAGTAGCTTCACATGCAGTTCAGCGACCAAGATTTGCCATCACGTGAAAGCGCCGTGGTTTTTTTTCTAGTTGCGCAACCATTGTTCCCTGTTGGCAATTGAGTTATGTCGTGTATAAATTGAACTGACTTTATGAGTATATAGCTATATAGCATATGTTTCTCGAAAATAAGCAGGAAAAATCTTTTGAAATAGCGTCAGATCTGCCTTTGTAAATCACTTTGATCGGTGCAAAAAAATGGTAACATGCAATCAGCGATTAAGGAAGGCCTACTTACGGGATCAATTTTGGCTAAATTGTTGTTGATAATAATAGAGTTTTTAGGGACTATCTTCAATTAATGTGGCATCATATAATTCACTTTGTCATCATACCAAAGTAATTACATAACATCAAAGCTACAAATAGGACATCTCTTAAACTGATCTTACACAAATCAATTCAGTTTTGTAATTCCACTTGAAAGGAATGCGTCACATCTGAAAAATGAGCTGCAAGCTCACACTTGTTTTAGATTAATTGTGGTTTGCAATTGCTCCCGGTCACAACAATAGAATTCTGCTCTGTTTTTTACAATCTTACAACAACAACAACAACAAATAGAATTGAAAGAAAACAATTTTGGTCGGTCATTCAATCTTACGCATCGTTGCCAGCCGCCACTACCTGCCGAAAATATTGGAAAGGAATCCAATTAGTTTTTTTTTTTATTGGAATCCAATTTTCATTTGGCAAAATAT
This sequence comes from Pachyseris speciosa, assembly GCA_016490735.1. NCBI lineage: Eukaryota > Metazoa > Cnidaria > Anthozoa > Scleractinia > Pachyseridae > Pachyseris > Pachyseris speciosa. Next base: position 136,883 of record JAEMWC010001105.1, on the reverse strand, counting down.
CAAGATACGAACTGTAGGTTATGAATGCTTTGCTTGCAAACTTCAATCTATAAGGTCACACTTCGAAATTTAAAAATTGGACTAAAATGACTGACCTTATTACGAAATGACTTTGTCTTAAATTTATGGGAGGGGTTTAACGCCCCCACTATATAATCCCAGGATTAACAATACTTTTCCGTATTACAGTCATTGAAAGAAGCCAGTTGAACAACGCTCCTCTTAGACAGAAGACGATCAATAATGAAGACATCAAACTACTTCGCAATCACTGCTCTGTTGGTTGGTATGGCGATGTTAGCATCGGCGAGACCGAGATTTGAACGAAGAGAACTTCAAACGGGACAAGGCATATTGGAGGTGAGCTTTTATATGAACCACTGAATATTATTTAAGAATTCACCGGTACGATTTACGTCAAACAAATTATGGATTTTCAAAGTTCTTCATGCCAGTGACTTCGCATTGTCGATAATTTACGTCTATACACGTTCATTTTTAACGATCTACACAAACAGGCACTGATTTTTTTTACTGGGCATAATTTTCTACTAGTATCGCGGAAGGCATGGATTGGAATGCCCGCCTTCAAGCCTGTATTTTTTCTTCCAGGCTTTCTTTCACAGCTGCGAAAAAACTATAATGATCTCATTTTTATAGTCAGGTTTTCTATTTAATTCCTTTCACTCGCAGCATTGTTTTGGAAAGTTTGAAAATCAAGTCAGTTCTAAAGAGGCTTTATATAGGTAATAGCATAACAATGTAATCGTTATATTACGTGCCATGCACAGAGAAGATAAACAACACCATTGCATTGGACATGTTGGAAACAATCGAAAAATAGATGGTGTGCAATTCGACTGGATGGTTCATACACAGATTGTATAGTTAAAGTCACTCAGTGCCACAGAAGATTAAACCAAGTATGCCCTGGTGTGCTTGTAGATAGATCAGACTTAAAGGCCCGAGTGAACACTCTCAAAATTTGTTCGCCAGTTCAACAATATTCAAAATTCTTGGGCCTAACACCGGTGGGGTGCGCCGGTTTGAAGACTGTGTTGGGTGCCGTTATGAGTTTTTGGCATTTCTTGGATCGTTGTTGTAATATTGTTTCAACTGCTGACAAAAAGCAACACGGCGTTCAAACGCACTCAACGAGTTGGGTCCAACAGTGTTACGCGTTGATGGCACGGGCCTTTAGGATTCCACACAGATAACCATAGCTCAGGGCCTTACAAAATAATCATCAAAGAGTGATTTGATGAGAACATATTGTCTATAGGCACTTTTTTACTTTCATGATTGCGGTTATTTATTTATTGTTATTTTTTTACTTGATTTACAAAAAATCTATTTTGCTAAATTTGATCGTAAGTTACACAACCCGCATCGATTAGCTTTGCTACATGCGGGTTGTGTATGTTTCTAAATTGTATATTTTAAATCATTGAAATAAAGTGAAAGTAAAGTGAAAATAAACACAGAAACCTTTTCTAATTTTGCAGGATGCCTTAAAGCTTCATTCAAGGAAAGCCACTGATGGGAAAGAGAGCAAAGAGAAAGAAAACGAAGGAGAGAAAAAACCTGATTTCTTGACAAGACTGTTTGACTTGAAGGAACACGAGAGTACCCACAACCCTGTGGATACAAAGACAACGCCAACAAAACTGCCCACCCTTGAACAAAACGGTTCTTGGCCGTCTGATGCAGTTATTGATAGCAGCCTCCAGCCCAAGAAACGAGTGCGCAGGCGTTGTAGTCCCCCCGGATTTTGGGGGTGTCCAACATCCTCAACCATAGTACATAAACACAGGCACCATAAGCATGCCTTCAACAGACCTATTTACTGAGGGAAACAATTAGAGCAATCAGCAAACGAACGTATTTTTCTGACTAGGAGCGCAGCAGCAGTATTGTTGGTCTTAATAGTTCACAGTTTATCTTTGTTATTTTTACTTACTTGCTCTTCCGAAAGCGACACTACACATCGAAAATATCGTTTGATCTTTCTTCGGAGTGATATATCTTAGCTTAAGACAGCTAGAGATAGGCGGAGCAAATTTTGCTGAATTTTAATTTTCCCTCTCTTTGAGTATCGAAGACATGTCCCCTTACCAAAGATGGTTTTTCTCCAAAACAGAAAAAATCTTCGCCCAGATTTCTACCAGAGTACAAAGTATGATTACACTGATAAACGACTAAGATCACAATTAGTTTGAATTATCTTTAAAAGTGATATTCCAGAAAAAGCCAAACGAAACTGTAAAGCCTATAACTTAAATCTGAAACGTAATTTTCAAGCGCATGCTTGAGCTATTGAACGCAATAGAAAACTAAAGCGTTGTTTTCTCCTCTACGAGAAAGGAATTTCATTTTACTGTTGTGGAAGGCACATGAATGAGCAATAATTTATGGTGTAAGAAAGGGTGGTTTATTTAACGTCTATATTTTGTAGGTAAAGACGCATTTGTTTATAATAAGTTTTGCTGTATTTATGAGACAAAAAATGAAATAAAAGGAATATTTGAGTGAAAGTTAGGCTTGGTTTATTTATCAAAGAACTATAACTGTTTGGAACAAATTTAAGTGCGTAGTTTCTACTGCGTTTGCGATCGGAAAGGATCCTAAAACTGGATGTTCATTGCACCAATACGAAGTCATGTCACTTTGCTTTAAACAAACTGTCTTGCATTAACAACTACTTTTAGATTCCTGATCAAGGATCCCTTCTAAGTGTTACCGAAATCAAGTTATCTTTGCCGCAGTTGTAGTCATTCTGTCCAAATACGAATGATTGGTAGATAGCCTAAAAAGTAACGTAATAAGATAACAAAATGCAAGTTTGTGCCAACGGCCATAAACGCTTTCGGTATGTGTTTAGGTGATGTTATGGCAGATGCAATTGGACTCCGATCCTTAACTTCAAGACTTTTATTTAACCGAGAAAGCACTAAAAGCTGATAGCTCATTATTTTAGTTAATCTATGGCACGTTCTCTCTTTTTAACCACAGTATAGCTTTTAGCATTTTATCTTCTAGTCAGATTCTTAAAGCTTTATATCGTATCTTATTTTTATCTTTTAGTTGTTTATTTTAGAGGACCCCATTGATAACAGTGTTTTTATACACTGATGGGTTTTCTATCCTGTTAAAATATTCACTATTATTATTATTATTATTATTTATTATTAATATTATTATTATTATTATTATTATTATTATTATTATTATTATTAAAGCTAGATAAGGCGGAGCAGAGATGGCGCAGTGGTGAGAACACTCGTCTTTGGTTCGACTCCCGGACTCGGGCGTCATATGTTTTCTTTTTCAGAGAGATCTTTCCCCAGAGTGACACCCTAAGTTAGTCAAGGTCAATAATTGCAAAAGAAATAGCCCTAGCCAAAATTTAATTACCTTTGGGAATGTGGTCTTTCCGGTGCCATAACACAGATTAAAAATGTTTTCGCTTTGCCAACTTTATTGACAATTAACGTTGTTTTCAATCAGGGACATTTTTTTCTGCGGTAAACTGCAATAAGATACACAAAGCCCTTTGAGTTAATGGTGAGGAAAACCTAGGGTTTTTCTTGGCTAAAACAGTGATTCCTTTATCTTTCGAAGCACCTAAAAAGAACAATTATTTTGTTTTCGAAGGGTCAGAATCTCGAAATTAAATAGATAAGAAGCCGACGTAAATAACAATTTTTCCATAATTGGAATGCTTGCCTTTGTTGGAAACAACAGTGTAGTGGTGTTTGAGGAAACGGGACTCTACTATTACGCCTGGCTCTATATTAACGCGGTGACTATAAAAAGACACTCCACTGCAGATCAAAGAGCTGTGTGAATACCGTAAAAAATTAATTTGCTTCCTACTTAGTGCCGCCATGCATCAGACAGTGATATGTTAATGATTTCTGTTAGTGTTCATACAGATATTTAAGGTATTTAGTACATGGCGAAAATTGCATTGTGACAGACAAGACTGTGTAATAAGGTACTCTTACAAACCAGGGCTTTTATGATTTTGATAGAGGTAACACACAATTTGTTATTCATTGACCGACCGCACCCAGGTCTCTAAATGCTTTGCGTTGGTACAAATGTAAGAAGAAATTGAACACCAAACTGTTTCACCGTAAAGATGACAGAGATGGAAAAGCCAGCCATAACAAAACGTAAGCGTGAGGGTAAAAGAACGAAAACACCATTAAAAAGGAATTACGAGAGCAAATAAAAGATACTAAAATATATGATGTATAGAATTGTCATCGATGTCCAAAGCGATTGTCAGCGATGTCTAAAGCATTTGGTGATGAGTTAGCTTCATGACCGGACAAAGGGCAGTAAAAAGTAGTGACACAGTAAGAGAAATACAGTAATCAAGATCAGCTAGAGCTGTCCTTTAGTCACACAAATGTGGAGTATAAGGCACATTAAGAAACAACTGTAACCTTATTATATAATGAATACACCTTATAGAAAATGAGAATTAGAAGAATCAACAGTAAAGCAACTGCAAAGCAAATGCAGAAATGAGAGCCTTCACTACCGACTGAATTACAAGAGACTACATTCTGTATTCCTCTTTCAACTATTAGCACCTTGAAAATAAAAGGAACCAGAGACGAAGCATCCTATTGTCTTCGTCCTAGAGTAACTGTCTTCATGGTCGCTGTTCAGTTGATTGGTAAGGATGTGGAAGCTACTCATAATGACGTCACCGTGCACTTTTCTGTGATGGAGAAACGATATTCAGCAATACTCGGATGTAAGTATCGGTTTGTATCGCGATGCTGTGCACGATGCATTTTGTCTGATTAATTAGAGATGGCACGCGTTTCAGGCTCTATATTACATAAGACCCTCGCCTATTTTCATAAATTTGGAGATAACTGAATACTGAATTCGTTTTCATAACAAATGTTTTGCTCGAGAGACGCTTAAAGAACATTCAGAACATCAGAGGTCTTAGGCGACTTCAAGAGCAACTGAACGTTTCTATCGTTACAAGATGTCAATAAAGACTGGAATGTTTGGTATTTTTTCACTCTTGGGTATTTCCTTGTTTGTAAGCAGTGTACAGGGGCCGGTGACCTAGACAGCGGCTGTACATCATGATGAAATTTTGTTGGGCGACTATCATTCTTAACTTTTCATGTGATAGTGTTTATTGTTGATGCTCAAAGCACAACCTTCATAACTTAATTCATAAGGTTTACTTAAGCAATTAGAGGATATAAATGCTGACATGGGTGGGTACGTGATGAGATATTGCATGCGTGCAATTGCCCAGCGTTTCTCTGGATAAGTTAGGCATCTCCTCAATAGCTTGCCAATTCTTTTCATTCTGAGGAAAACGCCCAGTTATTGGCAGGAAATTGTTATCTAACCTTGTAGGTACAGGAAAGGATCCTTAGACTGTTTGGCTAAGCCTTCCACGCGCCATATGCATACCGCAGACAACAAGTGTTATTCAGTTAAATACATCAATTCTCGCGACCTTATTGCTATACTTATAAGCAGGTGAGACTACGTAGACTTAATCCACTCGGTTCAGTACTGCTTAGAAGCTATAAATAAATTTTATGAATAGTAGCCTCTTCTTCAGGATTTTACTCAGCAAACCGACTCACTACGCAGTGTTAGAAGTTCAAAAGAGCTGTAAAATGAATAGCGGGTGTGGAAATGGCGAACTGTTGGAACGTTAAACTTACAGTCAAATGTTTTGCTCCCCTGATATAGCTGAGACTGATTTGCAAAGTCCTGCTCTGAACATCTGGGCTAATTAAAATGGAGAGAAAAAAAAATGTGATCTTCACCTTCGCATCTTTGGGCAGATTGAATCAATGCCAGAGGCATTTCTGGGAGACTTCCCATACATTCTGGAAATTAATGCATGGTTTTTACACTGCACCTGCGGTCAAATGCCGTCTAGGAATGAAATCATTTTTCTAATGCGATTTCATTCATTTTAAGATAAGTTTAATCGGTTTTACCTCCTATGTCAGAAATCAGGTACCATATTGCCACTAAGTTATACTACTTTAGAGTGTATAGTTAGCAATCAAGGCTACTAAGTCAGTCACAGTACTCTAATACTGAAATTTAAGTCTTAGAATAGAATCATTAACGCACTGAACGAAAACTATAAGTAGGCATTTGCTACTGCTGTATGAAGGCGGTGTTACACTGTGCAATGTTTTGTGCAACTTGTGTCGCAACGCCATTGCCAGACAAGTTGCACGAAACATTGTACCAAGTGTAAGATACCCTGCAATGGCCGAAATCTTTGCGAGACAAGGTGCACGAACCGTTACAGAAAGTAGAATCGTGTTCTACTTCATGCAACGTGTCTCGCAACGATTTCGGCCGTTGCAGGGTATATTACACTTGCTATACAATGTTTCGTGCAACTTGTCTGGCAACGGCGTTGCGACACAAGTTGCACAAAACATTGCACAGTGTAAAAGCGCCATAGGATCATTATAAATTTTCAGATTGCAAATTAAATCAGACTTGAGATGTAATCATTCTAACGAAGACTTTAGTGAGTAAATCTTTCCACTGATGCTCTTCATATGTGATTTCCTACTGCTGTATAAGACCATTCTAATTTTTCAGATTGCAAACTAAATTAGACTTGGAAAGTGACCAGTCAAACGAAGGCTTTTGAGTAATGTCCAGCGATAAAATAAGTAAATACAGGCGCTAAAATGTAAGTGTTATATATAAATAACTTTGCACAGATTGAATCTGACTGTTTGTTCAAAGTTGGCTTCAGCTCCTTTATAAAGAGCATTTCGTAGATCAGGCAGTCAAATTTACTTTGGCACTTTCTCAAGATCTTAAAATCACGATATATGTCGCTGGACATTCTCACGTCCCAATTTGTACTTATATATGTATACTTCATTCGCTTTTTATATACCTTGAAAATGATCTCAGGGAGATCGAAACGTCGTTTTTCATCGCTAGTTTTTATACTAAAATGTTTCTCGAAAAAAACTACTTATAAGTACACAATGTGGCTGTCAATTCGAGTCCTAGTTTAACCGCAGTGAGCGCTCATTAAAGAGGGCTTTCTTGTGTAGTATTGTTTATGACCGTACAAATGAGATTGTGATTGAGAGACTATGTGATAGTAAATGTTAGGCCTGGTGATGAAATGAAAAAGTAGTATTATTCAACGGTTGACAAAGGCATACATGTACTTGGAGAAAGAAAATTCGAGTTCTCCCTGGCAGCTGGAGTCAAACCATTGACCTTTCGATTACTATAGTTTGGATGCTCTCCCACTGAGCTAATGAGACTTGTGGGAGCTTTAAGTTAGCAAACTTTAAGTTAGACTGTGATTACAATCAAAAGGCACTGACCATCCAAATTAAACTTGCTACACATTACTTTCCTGTGGTACTATTTATTTTTCAGCTCAAAATATTTCTAACTTTAGCTTTGAGTCTTTGGATAGCATTCTTAAGCTTCACAAATATACTTTAACCTTTCTAAGGCTTTTCCTGCAAGAGGTGGCACTGAAAGTTTATCCTTCTTACGACTGTTTGGAATTCTTGGCAACTTTCGATTTAAAATGGATGAGATATTGAATGTTTTCCTTCCAATAAGGAATGAAAGAGATTTTCCGCATTAACGAAAAAGTACGATATCACCCGACGGATGACTTAGCGGATTCCCGGCCATCTTCTCATGCATGCCAACGAGTTCTGGTCTGTTGAGTACTCTGGTATGTGAGTGAAAACTGACCCGTATTGCAAAGGTGTAAGCCCAGGAGTCCTGACTTGGAAATGTTCATAATCAGCTAATTTTTACAATTTTTGCGCTTGTAAAGAAAATGACTACAACAAGATTACGTATCAAAACCAGCAATAGTTTGCCGCAGAGAAAATTTACCAGCCATCCATAATTGCCTGGTACTGTACACTAAATTTGCAGCCGAGTCTGTTTCTTAAATTAAGACAAGAAAACTATGCACTTTGTAGTTAGTCGCTCTTCTGGCTCTTAAGAAGTTGTTCAAGATTTACCGAATGAGAATTAAAAAAACATGTACATGTAACTTCAAAGATACAGTCACTATGAACGACTGAATTGAATTAAGCCTTCCGCAATACAACGCGAATATCTTTACTGCCTCCTTTTCCAAATATGGGATCAGATCCTACCACCACTAAAATGAAATCAGTTTATCATGCTCTACAAGTTGATTCTAATTTTTCAGGCTGTGGGTGAATGTCCACTGTATTTGACCATTCAATAAATGAAATATGGTCCCTGATCAACGTACAGTGGGGTTCCAAATTTTCAGCCTATGGACGTATTTGCAAAGTGTGTGACCTTCCGCATTTATTATATGATAGCTAATGAGGTCTTCGTTTCAATAATTTCTAATATAATCCAGTTAGCTCGGAAGAATTTGCCATAATTGTACGTCTTATCTTTGTTAACAAGGAAGATTATTGAAATGTTTTACACAGGAAATGGGCGCTAAATACTATTAGGAGAATTAGTGGTTTGCAAATCTAAACAAACAATTTAAAACATCCTGTACACCCGTTTTTATGCGACAAAAAAGACGTGCCTATCACGAGTAGCAAACTGGTCGTAATCGATAACATACTACGATAAGAAAAGACTTTTTGGATTGGTTGGTAGGTTATTTTAAAATGGCTGCTAATCGCTTTGCTTGTGAAAGTATTTAACCTCATTAACAACGCCTTGAGTGGCAACTTGAACTTGAAAAAAATCCAGAACAGTCTGCCAACAGATTTTCATTACCGTATTCTTATCGATAGAAAATTGCGTAATTATAATGAAAAACATTATTCAGGAAGACGATCCATCGTTAATAATAAATTAAAAAAAAATACAACAAAAAGAGCAACAAGACTTTTTCCTCATCAGCTGCTCTCTAATTCGCGTCTTTCTTTTTGCTTCAATCGTTGGACTGAGCCATAAGAACACTAGGATTTATTAGAGGTACAAATCGTCTCCGCTGTTTCATTTACTTCCATATCTTCCCATTACGCATAGACGAGATGTCACAAATACTTGACCTTTGGTACAAAAGTACGTACTTCAAACTTGACGCAACCGCGCACGCAATCATAGTTTAGCACTTTTCACAAGTCCCTCTTGAAGACCAAACCCCAGATTTTGGGAAACTCTTCGTTTGGATAGTATAAGGTCATAAATGGCGAGCATTTCCTAGCTTTTATGCCAGTTCGTTATAGACGCACTAACATGATGGTCTGCAGACAGACAGACACTTCTATAAAAGCGCCACACAAATGGGTTTAATTTATAATGCAAATGGGAAATCATCGTCGTTACTAATGAATTCTTTGGGTTTCCGTCAAAGGTCGTCAGAACGCGCTGCTATCAGCATCAAGAAACAGGCAGCGCGAAGTTCATTTCATTGTTGACCAGCTCGACAATTAAATATCAATTTGTTTAATCCGCTACTTTTTGTTATTTTATCGGGCCACAGCTTCCAAACATAAATACCGCAGTCTTGTTTAGTGTTATGTAAACAATTCATGCTGATCGCAGCAAACAAGTCTCACCTTTGATAACTCTGTAATGTTATGTAAACAATTTACGCTCGTTGCAGCAGAAACTATTTTTACCGTTGTCCGCTATAAACAAACTTTCTGCCCATGTGCAAGGCTAGTTTGCACGGATTGGATTTAAAAATAACACACATGTTGGAGGTGAGATAGCACGCCAGAGGCGTGGCGAGGTATTTCTTGTATATTTTACTACGTCCGGTCCTCATATGATCCCCACATGGATTGCTTTTTATCACAAAAGCTGGACTGTTGAATTGACACGAGTTTAGGCATCCCCGTTGGCAAGGTGTTGAAATACTTTGGACCAAGGGTAAACTGCGGAAAGCCAAGCCCGGGAAGCCAAGCTGACCATCGGAAAAAGGTTAGAACGTGACGCACGTCTCAGAGTCCGGTTCAGAGTATGTGTAAATTTTGGCATCGCGTGTAACAGATACAACTCATGTCTAGAAGTGTTGTACTGGGAGTGTTGAGCAGGAACGCATAGATGAAAGATGCGCAAATAGGAAACAGTCCATGAGAATCTTAAAAATGCGAGTTACCTTGTTATCTGTAAATGTCATTGATCACCTGTAGTAAAACACGTCCGGAAATGAATGAGTCAGATATAGATATGTTGGGTGATATATAAACAGTCACAACATCCTTAGCTTACAAAACGGCACCACTGAAACCATTCGACACCAAGAAGACGCGTGCACAGAACTCAAGTCAAAAGAAATTACTTCCTTAGGTGAGAAAACATACAGCTGTGATATCTTAAAACATTATTTTGTGATATGTAATGTATCCCGGTTTAAATGGTAAGCAGATAAGCCACCAATTTTCGATAACAAACTACGTTTAAATCAAGCTTATGGCACCTTCTTCACGGAGATTTCTCGTAACATGACGACTTTTTAGTCACCTGGACGCGACATTTCACTGATCCAGCCAATACGGACGCCAAGGAAAACATACGCTGCCTCCTTTATACTCCAGAGCGTCTCAGATTTTCTTTCCCTTCATCCAGTTTCGACTAACTTAGAGTTCGGTAATAATGAAGGGAAATTTAACATGGACCCCTGATAGACCTTTCTGTCTAAAGAAAGTAACCAAGTTGAGGGTGAACCATTTTTCCTTAAATCTCCATTACTACTCGCGTTTGCTTTCGTGACTTCACTTACCGCCCACTGACTTTCCGGATCAGAATAGTACATTCTGGCAAAGACGCAAACTGCATTGCTATCACAATTTAATATGAGACAAAGTGACTGTTTTTAATTAATATAATTACTGTATTCAATTCAATTATAGGAATTTCTTGCGCGTTTCCCTTTTAATCCACTGAAGTGGCAATGAAGCCTGTTATCGCGAAGGGATCAGTTTCAGCAATGAGTCAATACACTGTAGAGAATCGTTCTACGAGGGTTAATTTAGCGGAGTATTTATAGGGGTTTAAATTATCCAGTCACTTGATTACACTCCTTCCATCAGTGCACTAATTCCAAATTGACGTTCAACGCGTTATATGAGGTCATTTAAAACCGACTTTTTGTAATGCTAAACGAAGCGTTTTAAACTCGAAGTGAACAGTGCTTATATGTTCAGCAGGGTGGCTGAACTTTTCAGCGAGACAGTGAAATGATTCTGCTAAAATTGAGATTTTGGGAAGAATTTGCATGTGATGTTGACACCTATATTCCATTTGCGATACTGTAGGATTTTCTTTAAAAACGTATACTAAATTAGCCTTTGAAGGAGCAAGATTTTCGTAACGGGCCAACCGAAGGTCAGATAATAGTAAGCCAGAATGTACCTTTATAATCTAAATCGTACCAGGTGACGTGGCGGATATGAATTCAACTCGTTACTTGGCTTACTTATTAGAAGGAAAGAGGAAGGAAAAGCAACAATAAGCGAAAATCAGCGACTCAACAATGAGTATGACACCCGGATTGCGTCATACCTTATATCAACGACACAGGGTCACCCAACGACAAGTTTTGGTAGATATCTTTTCGGTGGAGGGTATTCGCCTTGGATTTTCGGCGTCGATTAAAGAGTGCACTCGGATTTTCGTAACTGAAACGTGGCCTAAAAGATTCGCAATGTAGAAATCATAGCCCCTGAGATTTTCGGAAAGGTCGTAATTGGTTTTGGTAGTAAAAAACGTCACCTAGCATTTTCGGAAAGAAAATAGTCCTAGAAAGCTCGAGGAAAGTTCATTTCAGCTTTTATTGTCTCAAAGGAAAATTTTGCTCCCCAACATTTGTCGGGTAATTAAACTTTCAGCTAGGGAATCCGAACAGATGAACTTCTTCTAGCTTATGAAAACATCACTTTAAACAGCCTTCAAACACCATGAGGTACTTAAAAATGCCTTTCTACAGCTTTTGGTTGATTTGGCTCGTTAGGGTCCCCATGACGACATTCTGTAAGTGTTCAGTCGTGTTTGGCATATGCATTCATTACAGTAAAATCCTGTAACTAAGAACCTGGATTTGAAGAACCTGTCAGGCTAAAATTTGCCAGTCAATTGCAAGCTCCCTCTGTATAAGAATTTGTATATCCTAAAATTTGAAACAGGTTCTTATTTTCCGAAATCTATGAGAAAATTCTGTACACTTGGGCAAATAAGATAAGTCAACATTCCGCAGATCCTCTTTGGAGGCATTGGTGCATTATCACTTCAACTGCAAGGTATTACAATTAATGTAAATTATGTTTTGAAGGTGGACTTCAAAATTCTTGAGGTCAATGCTTTAGTTCCTCTCTTTTATTGTCATTTTTACATAACTTCTAATTTGGTATGCAGATTTTATATGAGGAATAAGTTGTACCACTAAATACCCTTAGCTATATTGTATTTTTTTCTTCAGAAAATAAGAACCTATTTAAGAACATAAATAACCTAAACTTGTGCCAACTGCCATTTATATAAGAACCAGTTTAGGCTAACTTGGGAAAATCCAGGTTCTTAGTTGCGCGGTTTTGCAGTAACACGTAAAACACATTATCACCCACGCCAGTTCCCATCTAGAAATAACAACGCATACATTTTATCATGAAATTATGCGCGCCTCTAAAATCTTGTTATAAAATTTCTGGTTTGACAATTGACTTCTGCCTTATAAATTCACAATTCATACTATTTTCTAGCCAAGGTTATAAGTAATTTCCTATTGCAGTAATCTGGCACAAATGTCATGTCACTGGCCTTATCTTCGCTTCTCACAATGTTAATATCCGAAAACGTTTTCGATTACAAATTAGATACCTTAGCTTCATGAAACGTATCCTATTTATAGAATTTGTATCTTCAAAAATTATCGTTTATGATAGCACTAAACTAATAGAAAACTCGAAAAGGTGAAGAAACACGCTCCAACAAGAGTTTCTTTAGCCTAAATTAAACAAAAGCTGAGGATCTAGATCTTGTCAAGGATTAGAATTTTAAAAATAGTCGACGTTAAACTTTGACTGAACACTACTGCCATTCAGCTTAAGTTTTCCCGCGGTAAGAGCAGGATGCTGAAGCTAGTGTTTAATAAATCCTGAATGAAGCAGACAAGAACAATGACAGGAGAGAAAATACAGAAATCTTCTCAGTGAAGAGAAAAAAAATAACACAGCAAAACTGGGTCGCAAGGTGGCAGTATTTGCAATTATGAAAAATTATGAAACGTTTGCTGCGCGAAATCATCAACCCGGGGAAGGCTTATAAAATTTGTTGCCATAAAGAAAAGACAAAGTTTAACTGAAACAAGAGATTCTCCCGACGGACTGACAAAATAATCTTCAGCTTCTGAGAACAAACAAGCTTGGTTTTCATTCAACTAAATGTTGAGAAAAGCACGCTTCGCGGGCTTCAAATCTAAAATAAATGGTAAAAGGAGACTTCTTGGAACTAACCTTTATGCCAGTCAGCAAATTATTCAGCCCAGTGCTGACTAAATTGAAATTACTGCTCCAAAGAATGGTCTTGTAACTGAAATGTGTTATCATAAGACAATCACATCTCTGAAATGTGTCGGATTCGTGCCACAATACCATGAACTTACCAGCCAAAGTTTACTTTTGAATCTTGTCTTCTTCTTTCGGCCTTCTTTTAAAGAATTTTTAAAAATGTTATCCGCGTGAATAAGTACATATCGCCTCGAATTTTAAATTTTTCTTTTCTTTTTGGCAGCGTTTCCAATTCATTCATATTTTCGTTCGCTGTTATTGGTTCTCCAACGTCATACGATGAAGGTGATGAGAATAAGCTGTTTGATCGCGTACTAAAACCAAACTCCCTCCTCTTCGACAAGCTTTTATGGCAATTATCTCATAAAACAAATAGACTGCAGTTTCTATCGATTTAACGAGAAATTAAACCCACTTGGGATGTTGAGAAAACACCCGAAAGGCCTGTAAATCACTTGCCTTAGGCATGGGATTTTTAATAATGTTTATCATCAATGCAAAGTAAACAAAAGCTCACACAGTCGGCTCAAATTATTTTCAACAACTGTGTACAACATTACACACACTGCCAATTAATTTATTTTAGGAGCATCTGCTGGGTATTTGGCTTTCATCTCAGTTAGAGTAGTGGCATTCGATCATAAGATCTACCTGCGGACTAAAAAGTTAAGTTTCTCCAACTTTGCTCATTTAGTTGGCGAACGTCTATGGTCTCTATGGGTAAATGAAAACTGGCAAAGTAATTTGAGGAAAAGTAATAAGAATAAGATACTTTCGAAATATATCAAGAAATGAAAGAGATAAGTGGTATATGCTTAGCTCCATTAAGGCGGGATTTAACCTAGACACCGTTTTTTACAATAACTGCCAAAATTCTCGCGCGCTGACTGGCTGATTTTTATTATCAATAAGAGTACAGACAAATGAAATTTTAATTTATGCGAAAATCTGTAGCAAGATGGAGTAGGACGACACGCAGGACTTAAATATTGTTTTTAACTTTAGTTTTGTTGATGACGCCCGCCCTGACGGGAAAAAAAGAGCTAGAATTATCATATACTGATCTCGTGTCTTATGTAGAAGCTCCTGAAAATGAAGCAACTGAAAGAAAAACAATGTTGTTTCCGAATTAAGCGGAGTTGATTTTCAAGAAATTGTTTGAAACGCAAAGTCCAAAGGCTCTAATCGAAACATAAGCTTAAATTTAAGTGCTTGTGGAGATTTTTTTCCCCGTAAAGGCACACGATAACAATTTTAACAGTTCAGTTTCAATGGAAAAAAAATTTACTAGAGGCTTCTTGTTTTAACAAAAGTTTCGCCAGAAACCCAAAGCTCCTCGTAAACTGTTCATTGGATATCGATGTACCTTCTGTTAAGTTTCGCGCTTGGTGCTCTGACATGAACTAAACAAAAAAAACTTGCTCGGAATGACTTAGGAACAGCCAGACGAAAGTCCTCGACGCTTTTAGGCCAAGGCACGGACATAAACGTTTTACGTCTCTACAAGGCTTTTCAGACCGTATTTTGAATTTGATTCAACTTTCTGCAGCAAGTGAAGATTTTAATTTATGCGAGGCATAGGCCTCAAACGCCAATGAAAGTTACTTAGTTGTTGTAAATAGCCAATCAGAAAGCGAGAAAAGCCTTCGGCTCGTGGTTTCCACAGCACTTTGACAATGTTATGACGCAATTCATCATCAGTAAGAGGACAAACACATAAAAGGCTGACGTTAATTTGTTAATTTTAGCCGCTCAACATGGATTTAACATTGATATCTCTTTCGCGCTATGAAGAAATTAAAAATCCCTCGCTCATCCCACGAAGCTATGTTGCGGGATATTTTTTTTTGGTGATTTTTGGATATATTTGGGAAGAAATAATTTCCCTCAAAGGATTAGTTAAATTGAGGAAATAGGAAATTTTGAAGATTTAACGGAGGTTTAAAATTGGAATTTGAAGTTAGAAATTAGTAGACGGACACCAAACAGTTCCCCAGCACACTGCAGTGCTCTTGTGTGGCGTCAACTGTCTGGTGGTGTTTCAAAACGTTTTTACCCCATTTCAATCCCTTCCTTAACCTCTTTAAAATTCCACTCCAATTCACGTTACGTCCCCTCTTAAGCGATCTGATTCGGCGGTAAATTTGCAAAAGCACACAATTGTGCAAATAAGGCTTTAAGATAGAAAGTTTTTTCACTTTTCTTGGTAAAATGGTATTTCCTATAACTTTAGTTTAGTGAGAGTTTGGTTAAAGCAGGAAGTAGTTTTTAAGGCATGTTATGATTGGTTAATTAGTTCCTTCACTCTCTTGATTCGTATGTTTTATCAGGCAGTTGCAACGTAAGGAGATATTCGATGCTGGTCACTTAAAGGCTAACTAGGTGTTGTTACTCTTTCACTTTGTGAGAAAATAATTTCGTGAAACACTTTTTCTACTGGAGATGATTATTGTGTCTCCAATATTAGTCGTTGGGTAGTTGAAAGTTACTTGTCCCAGCTTAGAAGAATTTCCCGCCAAAACTTCCGGAAACAATTATTGTTCTGCTAGTGTGTTACGTGCGAACATTCGCGTGCCCACATATTTTCAGGTGTCTTTAAGCCAGTATTTAACTTGATAACAGTAAAAACATCGTTGATCTCATTACAAGTTGATGATCGTACCAAATAAGACGCGAGTGACTCTATGGAATAAGACACGAGAGAAAGTTCTTGAGAGCACCCTGCATTTTCCAGACGTTCATAAAACAGAAACTGGCCTGGGAAACATTGTGAGCTATGGCGCCGACAAGAAAATCCCGTTCTCACTCATCTTTCCACATAATCTCTAAGCCTGGGGAAGGGAGTACTCCCTTATATGGGCTAAATAGGTATGTGCGGCCCCAAAGGGTATGGTTTTTTAGCTGTTTTGGTCTGAAATAGGGTATCGATTTTAACCATTTTGGTCTGAAATAGGGTATGGTTTGAGCACTCCCGTCTTAAATTTGATATGCTTTTTCGAAGAAGCTAGTTCTTCATCATTAGGTGATAAGACCATCAACAAAAGCCTTTCCTTTTTGTCTTTTAATTGTGTTTACGCCAACCGTGTACGTGAAATAGGTCTGAAATAGGGTAGGGAAAATCGCAGATTTTGGTCTGAAATAGGCTAAGGGTAACAGGAAGCGGGCCGCACACCCCCAACCAATGTTTCTGGGAGTAACCCCCCGGGTCTCTAAGGCAATGATTTTAAATACGATCGAGTTCATTCTTGAGTCTTCATTTTTCACTCGCTACCTGTCATAAATAGTCGCTGTCTGTAAGCAAACTACCTAACAAATACCAAGCCCCAACTTGTGTAGAATACGAGTGACTGTGCTATTGTGCAAACAAATGGCAGTAGGAAGATAATTACCTAAAGTAATTGTAGCTGAGTAATTTCAAACCACAGCCGACATCACTGGCGTACCTCGAAGCAGCTGAGTTCAGGAGCGGAGAGGATCCTCACAAATTTGTGATAATGCTTTCTCAGCTTACCAATCACGATAAACTGCGAAATAATGCTCAACGAAAGCAAGACGGCAACTTGGGCAAAGGTCAAGCGAGACATCCCGTTTACGTGATCACTTGTTCCTTCTTGAAAGCACTTGCATTGGAAATCGCTTACTTATTAATTAAGGACTCAGCCAGGAGAGGAGCCCATTAATGGGCTCCTGGCCAGGATCAATCATTGGTTTCGCCTGGATGATGCGGGTCGGATGATTTTGAGGCCTGGCGCGCGAAAAACTGTTTTACGTGAAGTTGGTTCATTATCATTCAATATCGTACATTTTTAACAAAAGTAAAATAATTTTCAAACGCAAGAGACCCTTGACGGCTAAATATAATGACGTTTTGCCCAGAACACCCTAAGTGAGACCAAAATCTGAAATTTACACCCCTAAGCGACTAGCATCCCCTTTCCTTTCATATGCGAATCCTCGCATCCCCGTCCTTCCCGGACCGAAATGTTTTTCGGAGGTTTGTGAAGGGGGAGCACTAAGCCGATCACAGGGGCTAAAGCTCAGAAACAGAAAACTACGAGGCGAGTTATAGTGATTTCTGTGGCCAATTTCAGTTTATACTTAAGTTTTAGTTCTACTTTTTCACCCTGGTTTGCTCATGCGCAGCCGAGGTTTGATGATAGGGGACTAGTATGAGTGTTAGTGAGCGTTTTTATCAAAGCTAATGACAGTTTCTTCGTTCTTTTGCAGTGATCAAGAGCTCATTTCAACTCAATGGCGATGTATCACAAGTACTTACAGGTTTTTCTTCTCATAAACATTGGTGTTTGGCTATGTGGTTCAATTCCGGTGTCATACGAACAAACAAAACGAACAGCAAACCTACTTAATAAGGTACACTAGCAAATAGCGAATACGTAATACCCCGTCCGTAAAAGCGTCTCTGGGTATTCCCAGATAAAACCTACGGAAGTTGCTTTAACACATTCTAATTCAATCCGAGATTTCTTGGTACTACCGAATGGTACTTATCTGTGTTTCATACCTGCAATCATGAACTATTCTGCGCCTGATCGCAGGTTAGGTGGTTTCGCGCCTTGCCCACAAATCAAGACCGGTACTATTTGTTGGCTAATCCCTGATAAATACTATACTGTACTCAAGTGCCTCCTGATAAAGGTGATGAGCGGTATTTCCTAGCCCTTGTGTCGGACCATGTAACTTATTTCCGACTTTTAAAGATGCAGGCGAATTCCTGGTGCAAGTTATAGTAAATTTGATGCAGTACTATTTGTTAGAGCAGCGTTCAATTGAGTGCCGTAAAGCCAAAACCAAAGTAATCACTCTTACCAATCACAACAGACCGAAACAGCGCAAAGAACCAATCGAAATACGAAGCAAGTACATGTAGCCGCGCCATGCGCGGGAAAATGATTATGAGCACGTGCGAATCGAGATTGGTTTTGGTTTTGCTTCTCATTGGTTTAGAAAGTTTTGTTCACCAATCACAGAGCGAAGTAGAAACTACAGCAAATGAGAATTACTCTCGACACTCAAACGAAAACCACTCTATGCTAAAATATGTACTATTTATTATGTTAATAACATAGAAATTGATTTGATTCTTTTTTAGTTAGAGTTATTTTGATTTAGTCTCCCCAATTAGTGGCGCATCTGTGCTCGGCTAGAAAGATTTGAGACTTTAATAAAGTGATTATTATTAAATTTAAAACTTAATAGGCACCTTAAGAGTAAGCCTTAATATGTCATTTTCCCTTCTAAATTCCAATTCGTTCTGGAATGCTCGAACGTTTAATACATGAGCCCCCGGCTCGGGAGATTGGGCAAACACTCCTCATGCTATCGAGCTTAAATAAATTGATTTGATTTGTTTGATTTTATTGATCACCAGCAAATATGGAGACAATACAAACAAAACTGATGTCACAAGTAATTAGATTGGTTTTCAATGCAAATGAGCATCGAAAGATAATTGCTTTTGCTTTGGATTTGCATTGCTTCGCACTGTGATTGGTTGACAAAACTCGTGCTACTTTTTCAACCAATCAGAAGCGAAACCAAGACCAATCATAACTTGCACGCATGCATTTTCGCGCGCTTTTCACCGGTTACATTTAATTGCTTCGCATTCCGATTGGCTCAGTGCGCCGTTCGCGTCTGTTATGATTGGCGAGAGTAATTGCCTTCGGTTTGGTTTTCCGACACTCAATGCAAAACCGCCCTATCTAAAGCACGCTAGAAATGAAATATATTTCGTTCTCGCACTCTAGCGGTCCCCAATATGAGCACGATTACACGAAATAACTTGAATGCACTCTTCAAGTTCACAAATTGACTGCTTGGAAAATACTCACGATCGGTTCCATTTCTCATCAATATCTACATGAAAGCCACTGAAACTTTAGGTATGATCCTTAATGACTATTCAATTTTGCTGTATGAAGTTGTTTCCAGGCGGACGTCCCGCGCAAGACTGGAGCAGCGACGAGCGCTCCATGTTTCAGCCAATAGGAGAGAGAAACAACAGAGAGCCAGAACTGAGCACGAAAGAGATGCTTCTTCGTGACATTCTTGGATGGGTAAGAGAGGAAATAACGGGGGAATAGTTTACTCGATTGAACTTGTGGTCATTAAAAGGAAATGAGTGGGAATAGGAAAAGGTTCCAATGAACATTTAAATACTACCGGGATTATTTACACTGTTCTTGTGGTGTGAAAAGACGAATTTTGGCCATTTGCAGGCTTTTGGTTGGCCATTTTATTTGTATTTTTATTACTTTATAATGTAGGGTAGACAGCCAAGCCAAATTCGCTTCAAATACTAAAATTCTCCGTTTTAAGACACGTGGTCGGCAATGGAAAATTTGGATATTATAATCCAAAGTAATAATGATGATAGTGATGATGATGATGATGATGATGATGATGATGATGATGATGATGTCAGCTCAGTTGTTCCTATAACAATCGCGGACAAAACGTTAAAGGGGGTACGTCATGGTGATTTTACTTTTTACGGTGAAATCAATCAAAACCAAGTACCCTCAAGTACCTTGCTTATAACCATAATGTTCTTTCATCAACAAAAGAAAGATATCAAAATATTTTCTTGAAGGGGAAGCAATCAATAAATAATAGCCTTTTCTAAAGCAGTTTTTTTTTTCACAGGGCATTATAAGAACGTTTGAGGTAGTAAGCCCAGTTTTATCAAATTGAAATCCATTTTAATAATCCTTGCCATCCTTAGCCAAAGGGGCCTCGTTATGATTTTTGCAAACTGGTTAAGTAGGTTTAAGCAAACTTGAACATTATTCTTGGGTTTTCTTCGCCTTCAATGTTCCTTTCAGCTTTTCAAAGTTAACAAAAGCTCATAATGTAGCTCCTTTAAGAAGTCGAGGGCAGGAGAAGGGGCGAAAAGATTATTTGACAAAGCGCTATATAGTATATAACTAAGCTTGTAAGACTGTAAATTCATTATGACGAAACCGATATACATTGCTTTGGTCCATTAATCACCAGATAATTATTAACATGAACTTTTTATAAACAGGATAAAAGGAAGTTTGAACAAGCCGAAAAACGACAGTGTCGAATTTTAGCTGGGATGCCCTCCTATTGTAGTCAAGCATCACAAGATACGCCGGAAGAAGAAGCAAAGAGGAGAAGAGAGGAATGGGTAAGCAACATTTGCGAACTTTAGCAACAACGATGGAAACAGCAAAGGGCGGATGAAACAAACCTCAAAATCAGCTTGCGGAAGGCGTTTTTCAAAGTCATACGCAAATCGATCTAGTACTTCTCCTTTGTAATTTTTTAGATTTAAACTCTTGTCGGATTTCTTACAAAACTACAACAAATATCCAGACTATATCTGGCTCCACAAGAAAGCACTTCTCACTGGCTTGTAATTAATGTTGGTACTCTAGGATTTGGTCTAAATTCTTAAGCTTAAGAACCTCAGATCTAATCTAATAGACTTACGGTCGGTAGATTTCATTAGCACCATCCAACGGACGGAATTCCTCAGCCATGTTAAGGCATGGTTAGAAACCTAATTTGCATAAAATAACAATACAATCATAACATTGCATAGATATAACAGAAAATCGTCAAAATAATTAGCATTGTATGGTGGTACCTATTATGTCTATGAGAAGTTATTAAGGAATTTGTAATGTCACGTGACCTATTTCCCTTAATTGCAAGGTGGACACGTAGAGAAGGCTAATCCATTTCAAGCACTTCTAGTGCAAACGTGTGACATCAAAGAAGATTTAATTCAATTTCATTTATCTTCCCCATTTTGCTTAGAAGATATTTCACCATGAATATTTATTTACAAGTCACGTGACCGAAGTGCTCGTCTTTTTGAAGCAAAAATAAGTTAAGGTCTTCAGGTTTTATGTCACTGCCACGTTTGAAGATTTTTCGTCAAATCTTCACAATGTAATTATAGTTTTCGGATTTTATGTAAATTAGGGTTCAAACCCCGCCTTAATATGCCTGAGTCACCCACAAACCCAAAATTTTGTTCCTTCTCAAATATAATGCAATTCGCCTGCCGGCTTAAGCCCTAAATCATTCACTACGCAATATGACGAATTAAGGTGGCTCACCCCAGCTTCCAACACTTTTCATTTGATGGCTTACTAGTACAAATCTTTATACGTCATTATGGCTAACCACTGGTAAACAAGTTATGAAACGTTTTTTGATATAATACGTTACCATAACAACACCATAACATGTTAGAAACACCCTAATTCTTTAAGAGATAATAACTAAAACAAAAGAGCTCGGTGATCCCCATAATTTATTGCCGGGAATTAATTAGTATAATAGCATACAACTTTCTGGGAAGCCACATTAAATTTTCAAAAATTTCATGTGGCTCTGAATCCACTCCTACATTTTTTTTAAACTTTACAAAATGTTGGATCTTGACATGCTTTTCATTTACAATAAAAAAAAGTGAAGCTGAAAATTAGGGAGTGTTTCTAATTAACAATTAGATTATGAGCTCGAGATTTCTATTGAGTAAGAGCTGATGAGGGCGAAGTCCGAATCAGCTATCACGCATAGAAATCGAGAGCGATTTAGACAAGTAAATTGTCTAAATCCTCCTCGCAGACAGTTCGAAAACCCGAAGAAGCGGCCGCCATTTTGTTGACAATCGCTACTCACTATCTATCACAGAATAGATAGCGAGTAGCGTAACCAATCAGAGACCGGCATTCGTGATAGAACGCTAGTAGATTTATCCTCAGCTAACAGGTTATATTGTTGCTACGGTAACCTATTGAGTGGAAAAAATTGCCATCACGTGTTCACCAATCACTGGGCATTGTTTGATACCACTATAAAGGTAACAACGTATAAATATTGGTAGTGATGATCCATCAAAGTACAGGAGCTGGAAAGTGCTAGAAACCGGAGTAATCCTGTACCTCTCCCAGACCTCTATTTTCATTGGTCCCTATGACCTGTAGCTTGTTTTGTTATCCGGGGTATTGTTGTATTACATCATCCATTGTTTCATTCTCCAATCACAGACCGCGTCTGATAAGCTACAGGTTCTTTCTGAAACCGGTGTTAGGCACCTCAACTATGTGTTTAATAAATATTATTTTAACAGGGTCAAATGTTAAAACATCATCCAAAGCCCCCCCCCCCTCCCCCCAAAAAAGTTGCACTGCAGGCAAGGTCTGGTCTACAGATAAAAGCACAATTGAATGATTTCGCTCATTTGGATACACGGACTATAGGGCATTTAAGGAATTGTTTCTTTTACAATATATTAATTAAAGAGTGACATATAGATTTTACTCCGTCTAACGCCAGACGATTTTCCTCGTAAAAGGGAGGCCCCTTACAGGGGTGAAAGGGTTAGCTTTAGAAACGTGCATATCACTAAGGCCAATTATATATTTATTTCCTAGGCGTTCAGAGAACCCGGGCATGCGCAAATGGATGAAATGGACATGGAGAAATTAAAAGAGTACGACATGGAATTAGAGAAAGCATTAAGCGAGTTGGAAATAAAAGGACCCGGCTACCATCAGAATCAAATGTAAATACCGACACGAGAGTGTTTTTCAAGGACTAGAGGGAGAAACTATACGTGCATATTTTCCGAGGATTCGTTAACGTAAACTCGTCTTTTTTTTCCATTCTAGCACAATGCTGTTCAAAAATAACACAATACTAGGTAGCCTTGTTTGGAATGGAGATACTTTCGACGGATTCTAGTTTTAATATATGGGTTAACCTGCGATCACGTGTTCTTTGTAAGGGAGCGCCTGGTCGCAGGTTATATATGGGTCTTCCGTTCGTTCTTTTCCATGATGTTTTCAACTTATTTTTTTTTCTTTTTTCATTTTCTTTTTTTGGCCTTGCTTTCGAACGAACGTTCATGGTTCAAGTTTTGCTGAGGTACGGTATGTCTTTAGGGCTCTTAATGATATCAGGTCAGCTTGTATTAGCTGTCTGGCAGGGCCACCCTGAGGTTTAATTTAATAAACGTGTCTTCTTCTTCAGGTGGTTTTTCTCGCTCTTTGTTTCGGAGGATCGCGCTGCCTGTAAAATACATTGTGGGTTCGTCACTTAGCATGTATAGAAACTTCAGTTATGCTTTCTAATAAACACTCTTAGTGAGTTAAGATTAATGATATTAAAAAACAGAAAGCTTAAATTGTCTGTACAAGTAATTATCTCAATTTGCGCTTGCTCTGAGGTGAATGAGCTCTGAGGTGAATGATTATAAGATTAAAAAGTAACCATATGACATGTCAGATCTTTGAGTTCGTGTTGTTGATCTGCTCAATTTAAACCCTGGACACAAATTTTGAGTATGTGAAAAAAAATGTGTTCGATCGAAAGATAAAAATTTAGTATAAAACGGCAAAATGTTTCCTTCTTTTGCTAAGATGTGGACAGAAAACTGCGGATACGCTGCTCCAGTACATGCAAGGCGGCGACGGGGGCGGGGGCGAATGAGGTGTATACGGCCCATATAGGAACTCAACTGTTATTCAAGACTTCCTCTACTTCAGTCTTAAGTCAGTGACGAGAAGTCTGTGCGAGTGTACGAGAGTAAAGAAAAACGGGCCTCTGGGGAAATGGGGGATTTTTTTCCCTAGGAAGTTTTTGGAAAGTTCATTTCAGCTAGCACTTTTTCAAAGGAAGATTTTGTTCTCTAACGTTTTCAAGCAATTAAAATTTCAGCTAGGAAATAATAATAATAATAATAATAATAATAATAATAATAATAATAATAATAATAATAATAACCTTTATTATTCCTCGGTGGTATTTATAGCACAAAGGCTAGTGGGGCCGAGCAAATACAGAAACAAATATAGTCAAACGTAACATGATAAGAATACCAACTGGCCGGAGGCAAACCAGTTGGCTATTTACAACGATGACCGAGGAGTTGAACCAGGGACTACCCAGAACAACACTAGCTAGTGGCTAGAGCGGGATTTGAACCCGGTGTGGCCGCATTGAAATTCAGGGCACCAAACGACTCGGCCATCCTGCCTCCTAGGGAATCCGAACAGATGAATTTCTTCTAGCTTATGAACACATCACTTTAAACAGACTTCAAACACCATAAGGTACTTAAAAATGCCTTTCTACAGCTTTTGGTTGATTTGGCTCGCTGGGTGCCCCTGACACTTGTCCAAACTCACATATGCAAAGTTTCCAGAACCAAACAGGGGAAGATTTCCGCACAGGCCCACATTAATTATACATGCATTATTGTACATACTAACCCTATCCCCAAAACGACGAGGTTAAGTGCAAAATGCATACATAATTAGTCCAGTACTTCTCATTTGCATTTGTTTTGATGAAAACGCTTACAGCATAAATAAACAAAAGGTTAAGAGTAAAGATTTCTGCTCTGATTGAAATAATGTATGTCACTTTGAACCACAGAGCTATCAACCTATGTCAACAACAACAACAGAATTTCCTACAATTTCGTGGTTAAACACCAATAAAGAAAATTACCTGGAGTAGAATGAGATTAAAATCCAAAGTTGACATGTACTCTGCCGCGACCAAAACCAGCGTCAACGACTCAACGTGTCCGAATTTCTCGGATTACTTCGCGGGTTGTTCCATTAAAAGTATGGCGCTCCTGTTATCTCATCGTGGTTTGCACCAGCGACTGAGCTATTAGCATTAATTTAACGTGAAAAGCAGTCCGAAGGAAAGGCTTTAAAACAAGAAAACGTTCTTCAAAGAGCAACATTTCCCTCCTCGTAGGAACGGTCACCCGTCGAAGGCGATAATGAGACAAATTTTAGCACATGATTTGCAATTCAAATCAAAACGCCACGAGGCCAGCAACGCCGTGGTTTCCGCTGAGTGAAAGTTCAAGTGAGGTTACGAGAATTTGTAAGAAAGGGAATTTTTTAAAACCCAAAAAGTATTTCTGAGGAAAAATGGCCTTTCGTGTATATCAAAATGTCAGGTAAAAGGCTGCGGACCCCAACTTAAAATGTCTGGTTAACCCCATAAGTATAGCCGAGTGATGGGGACGGGTGTGTGTGTGTTTGGGGGGGGGGGGGGGGGTGGGGAAAGAGGAAGTGAAAGCACAAAAAGTACCCGCATTAACTTAGCACACTTTTAACACAAAAACATATTTATAAGCCAGGCAAAAATACTTTACTATTAGGAGGTACTTCCTTAACAACACAGCAAAAGCTAATTTTGTTTTATCAATAAAGTTGATGAAGGTCAATTGGCCACCGTAAACATTTTCAAGAGGTGAATCAGCAGTGAAAATAAGAAACATTACAGACAAATTAAGGCGATTCTGTAATCAAGGAACTCCAGTGAAATGTTGATTTACCCCCCTCCGGGAGGGGTGGAGGAGTACTTAACCCATGTTTGGGTATAGGGGTGCCGCTGGGAAAATGAAACCCTGAACCTGTTTAGGACAAAAATAACTTTAAATGCTTAACCTGTGTAGACAACGGCAAGAATCTACAATGAAAACAATAGGGCTAACATCCAGTGCTGAAAATGATCTATTGTTGACTGATGACATGCTAAATAAAAACAGAGAAACTTTTCCGATTTCGCGCTCAGGTTTTTTTTTGTA
The DNA here is from genome assembly GCA_016490735.1 of Pachyseris speciosa. Classification (NCBI taxonomy): domain Eukaryota; kingdom Metazoa; phylum Cnidaria; class Anthozoa; order Scleractinia; family Pachyseridae; genus Pachyseris; species Pachyseris speciosa. The sequence continues at coordinate 110,738 of JAEMWC010001105.1, read as the reverse complement.
CCTAGTCAGCAAGCACTTCATTTCCTCCTCCACATGCACGTCCGTCTTATCTTCTTCAAGGAATGTTTCTCTTGCTCGAGCGCCCATTTTCAGTCGCATGCGTTTTGTCGGTTGTTTTTTCCTGAATGCGCACCTCTAGTTTTCTGCTATACCTAACGAATAATTACCAAAAATACCGCGACAATCGACTATCTTTTTCGAATGACTCATTCAAGTCAAAATTGGTACCCTGGAAAATCTTGATTACCAACAGCGAAAGCAAAGCCCCTTTGCTGCAGTAGCGTTTTCGATATTAATTTCTTATAAACTACAATTTGATTTTTCAGTTTTGCAAACGAGAATCACACCATGCAGATTCTCGGCAGCTCTTGTGAGATCCATACTTTTCTGTCCAATGCTTATTATCTTAGGTATAAGTACTGCTAATTCAACATCCCTGTCAGACACTAAATGATTATGACTCTGAAATAGCGTTGAAATATTCACGGTAATTTCAAATTAAATCTTGCGTGAACTAAAACTTAGTCTTGTTAGTTTTTCAATGGCTTCAATTCTCGGCCTGGTCTTCCTCCTAGATAGCTCGAAAGAGAATTCTGGAGACCTTCAAGTTTCTGTCACTAAGCGGTTGTTTTAGTCGAATTTCAATTCCCGACCCAATGAAACATCAAACAACGACAAAAATCCCTTTTAGTCGTTTATTAAAAATCTAAAATTGCAAAAAGTAACCAAAAAAATCACAATACCAGGAAGCGCAGCCCCTTAGCTATAGCACCGCTGGTTTTAATTTGTTAATGCATTTCATCAAATTTTGTCTCCCAACTCACATAATATATCAATTAAGGCAAAGAGGCATTGCGACATTAATATGCAACTTGATCTTATGTCACATTCAACGAAATCCTCTCGTCATAATGTCGGCCTACTCTCCAGACTAAAGAAAGTAAATCCGTCCCCCTATATACCAGTCAGTGGTTGCTTATCATAGCGTTTCTCTACCCAACACCAATGCAAAGCAGATGTGATAAAAAAAAAAAATAGAAATCATCAGTGTTTAAATCTAAATCAACAGTTCAAGGACGTGTAAATTTCCTTCACGCCCACATGCAGCACGAGCGCACGTCAGACAACCATCAGCCTCAAGACATGACCGACGGTCTTCTTCGACGTTTGGCCGGTGATGGTTGCCAGCACTTCGCCGCATTTGCCTCGTTTTGCCGAGCTTGGTGCTCTGAAGGTGACGGAGAAGTAACTCTTGCGTCCTCGGCGAACAAGGATGGACGAGCGGCGAAGAGAATGGGCAAATCCCATAGAATCTTTGATCTTGACGTCATACTTTTCGGTTGGCCCTGTGTTGTAGACCACAAACAACACAAAACCACTGCCTCCAGCTGGAACAGTGAACTCGTTTCTGGCGTAAAGAACTCTGATCAGGGCGTGGCTGGGATGCACCATATTGCGTGAGCTGCGTTCAAGGCTGTACCCTCTCTTTGTCTTTCCTCTCAGCTTCAACTTGAAGGGAACAGAGGGAGGGGTAAAGGAGGCTGAAAAGTGAGCGCTTCCTTTTCCACGAGGAATTAAGCGCACTGTTCCGACACGTTTTCCTTTGCTGTTCATTAAATCAATATGCAGTGCATTTTTGTTAATTTTCTCTGCTCCAGCTACAGTTATGATGACCAACGCCTTTTTACCTGTTTTGTAAATCAGACAAGCAGAATAAATTGTAAAAAGTACCCAAGCATTCCCGCATTATGGATTATGAAATAATTACGAAGACAAGATTAAATCTCACGATGTTGTCCAACTATTTACACTGAAACAAGAAGACATTAGGAATTGGATTTCCGAAATAAATTAAACAAAGCTCAAATATAGCAAAGACGGAATATGCCATGATTGGGTCAAGGAACTATCTCGCCATCGCGCCCATGTAACCAATGGCGATCAAACTGCTAAAAGAGTTAGGCGTAACAAATTCCTTTTCTTTTCCCCAAATTTCTCGGAGTTCAGATCAATGAATTTCTAAGCTGGCAGGCACATTTTGACTACATTGCGACCCAAATTTCTTCTGATTTTGGCACACAAAAGATGCTGGGAGAATTTGTTGATTTTTTTATTTTGGCCTACAACGCTATTTGCTTCGTCGCTTCGACTGTTGATGATAGATTTGGAAGTCACTCGCCAGGTGACTGTATGAACGGCGACAAAAGCTTCAACACCGCGCTGCAAAGATTCCATGGCTCAGCGTGATTACTTTGTCCTGGAAATCCCTAACTCACCTTTGAAACCTTTTCTTAACTTCTTTTCCCTTGTATAATTTTGTATTGGTGAAATATATATAAATAGTCCTTACTTATCTAATTATGGCTTTTCTCGTCATTATTCTTTTTCTTAGATTTCAGGCTGTCATTTTCGGTAGTGTTTCGCATGAGTTCAGCTTGTTTCACTCACATCAATAAAACGAGTATTGTGAAGACTAAACGAAATTCGGCGTTGTCTGTCTGATGAGAGGATACTTAGGTAAATCACGTGCGCGCATGCGTGCGTACAAAACTGTAGAGCACTTACCAAGAAGGGGCTGCGATATAGGTATTGGCTTCTTACTTCTTCCTCGGGTTGGGATCATGACAAAGAAATACTCGAAGTCAATATTTGTTTTACTCGAGCCTTTGACCTGGTAGGAGTGCTTGCCAGCTCTTAACACCGTCATCTTCCACGTTCCTGGCCGCGGGTTGTTTATGTCATAAATTGCTCCTTTGGACAGAGAGATCTTTCCAGATATAATGATGCGGCCTCTGGGATCCTTCAGAGTGATGCTTGGGCCCATTCGTTCGGTTGTCACTGAGATTATAAGCTTTTCTGTTGAATCATCAACAGGGATGGTGTATGTAGATCTGCTTACACTACGTTTCTTTTTTCCGCTTGCGTCTCCTCCAGTTGCCAGACACGTAGCACCTGCGAGAGCACCAGTAGTAAGACCAGTGAGCTTCTTCAGCTCGTGACTGTTGGGAAGGTTGAACAACTGTCCACGTGTTTCCTCGGCGAGCCTCTTAAATGGGGTATATGAGGAGCGTCCACACAAACCTGTCGTGAAAAAGTTTATAGTAATGCCCATGTCTGCAGCTATTTCGAGAGCTGCAGTCATGTTTTCCGGACTGTAATCTTTTGCCGTAGCGTCAGTGAAAACATACAATGGCGAGCCATATTGTGGACCTTGATCAATGGCATTTCGTATTCCCTCGAATGTCAGTTCTGGGCAGTCTCCTCCGGCATGGGCGCGAAGGTTTCTGATGGCATTGATAAACTGGCTCCCTTGACCGTGCTCCTTGTAGGTGACAGGTCCAGTTCCTTCAAAGATACAATGAATGGGTTAATCGTAACAGGGCCGGGTGTAGATGAAAAAAGGCAATCGACTTCCTAAAATACCGCCCTCTAAGGAAATCTCTTCACACGTGCAAGTTATGCAAGTAGTTACATTGTCTAATGTAAACAGGCTTGCCCGTTTTGTCTCATCATGTGTTCAGTTTTACTCCAAGCAGATTTATTGAAACTACTATAAATAGTAAACCATGGTCAACATACAATCACTCGAGCCAATACGTTTGCGTCGTCCCGAGAGTGTTTAACATTTTCGCGTTCCTTATCTTGAAATGACTTTGAAGCAGAAAAAAAAACGTTCCTTACCAAACACAAAAACGTTACAACACCCTATGTCGTTTTAAGCGTTATTTATTAGGTTTTTGTATTACGCATGTGAGCTGTCAGCTGTCTGCCTTTTAGCGTCAATCATTATAATCAGTATTTATCGTAACTCTCCACCTTTCTCATTAGACTGTGCTCGCCATGTCGAGGCCTTAATGTTATCGATATTCCTGTGATTGTTCCCACAAGTTTGGAAACAGCGGTCACATTCGATTACATCGTGGACTTAGCAGTTTATTGCAACTAATAAGCAAATGAGAGACCGACAACTATGCTCCCGGTTTATCTAAACACTTCCATCGGCCATTGCCGTCCGAAAACGATAGCCTGCGTGGCAGACGTAGAAAGGGGAGGGGGGATTGGGGAGAGGAGAGAAGGAACCTCTCTCATTGCCCCCTCCCCCACCCCCTCCCATTTCTACGCCTGCCACGCAGGCTAGAAAACGATCGTTTCTTGTCAACTGAGGTTTGGATCTGGTGTGGGGCTACTATACACACTAACCTGGATCGTTGAAAGGTGACAGTATGTAATCCACTGGTTCATCTCTCGGGTGATTAACAATTGATGTAGCGATGTCTTTAGCTGCTTGGATTTCATGCCACATACTCCCAGTGTCATCAATAGCAAACATCAAGGTCACATCTCCATTCACACTCATGAAAGTATCAAAAGAAGAATCACCGAGTTCTGTTTTAATGGAGTCCATAAAAGTCTTCACAGCGGTGTTGGTGGCAGCTCTCCTCTTCCTTCCACTCTTCGTCCCGAGCTGTATGGCCGAGTACAGTCCACGACCAAGGGCCTGGCGGGCGAACAGATAGTTGCGCTTCTGAGTGGCCAATTTGATGTTTGCTTTGATCTTTGCCAAACGCTGAGTGCTGTGGCGATATCGCGACCCGGCGGCCTGGGCTTCATACATGGCCCTCTCAATTTGATCGACTGCTTCTAAGAACTTGTTCGATGGTGACGTTCGTTTCTTCTTGATTGGTTTCGGCTTTGGCCGTACAGCAACTATTGAATGATGAGCGGAATGAAATTAAAACAAATGCAATTAAATAGTTCGTTCTTTGTTACTATCTTTGTCAACTAGACTGGCAAACACTAATTCTTCCAGCTTCAGTCCCTTAACTGTTTTATACACAGGCCAATTTATACCTTGTTATAGGAAATAAACGCTTCATGAAATTAATCCGAATTTGCAAAATTCGCGTTAATTTAAGTTGCGTTGTTTTGTGTTAGTTTTAATTTCCACATCATTAATTTCAATGCCGCGTTAATTTAAGCGACCTTAAATGCCATTATTTGGTACGGGTATTGGTAGGGGTGTACCAATGTGGGTCTCGGTCAATAAATTTAACTTCGTCCCAGAGCGGATAATGTCCGGTCGCGTTACTATGTTCTGAAACGGCGGAGGATTGGGTCCGAGCAAGCCGTATGTCTCTATCGATCTATGCATGAACGGATTAAGGAACAAGTAGTAGAGGGTGTAGTGGACAAATACCACCTCCGCACAGTGTCCCCTTCTCGCTTCGCTCGTCGGGGACACCGCGCTCCGGTTGTGTTTGTCCACTACACCCTCTACTACTCGAAGAGACCCGAGGAGCGAAGCGACGAGGGCAACACAGTCAAAAAACAACCAAACCAAAGAAACAAAGCAAAAAACAAAGACAGCCGGGGTGCGGGGTCAACCTATTAGAGAGAGGGATGACAAGGGTAAGTGGTATGGAACCACATCAAATTCTTTTAAGGGAAGATGAGGGTGTTGATTTGGTTGCTGCTGTTAACGTGGAATTGGCCAAGGGGATTCCACTGGAGAAAGCAATCGATTCGGTTCTTGAAAAACTTGGTCTCGATGAGGAAGTTTTTAGGTACGTTATTGAAGGAACAACTCTTTGAAGATTTTGGGGAATTCCCTTCTATTTCCAGAAGGAATTTAATCGGTTTGGTAAATATGCAAGCCGAAAAAAGTGGAATGCCCTTCGATCAAGCTATTGATTCAGTTCTTGAAAAACTGTCAATAGATGGAGAAAATTTTAATATGTGGCAGATTGAACTATTGGATTATTTTATCCCTTCGCCTTCCTACGAACCATCTGAACGAGAGGAAGGAAAAAAGATGTCTGACGAAGAGACGGTGGTTCAATTGGAAGAGATAATAAGGTAGTTGGAAAAAGATGGAGGAGATCACTGCTATAGAAGACATGCTCTTCGAGATGTGGGCGGTAGGGGTGTCCCCAGAGGAGGCAAGAAGGATTTTGTTTGCCTTAGAAGGAGAGGAGATCCTTTTGGAGGAACCCTCTTCGAAGAAGGAGAAACAGAAGAGACTTCGATCCCTCAAGGTTGTGCATTTCACCTTCAAGCGGGTGTTGTTCATCTGAACGAAACAGCGGCAGCGGCCTAATTGGAGAAAAGTTATCCTTTGTATATGGAGCCCGTTTGTGAGGTGTGCAACACCCACACGAAAACAACCCACGCGGATTGTATTGGTCTTGTTTAAAAAATAACTATGAAAAAAGAACTTTTCTTGGCAACCCGAAAGACTTCGATCTCAAATTTTTTGTTGTAGTGCTAAAAAGTTATTACAAACGCATACATTGGATAAATCAATTGAAAATGGGGAAATGGACCGATCAAAATAACTGCCAACTCACACTTGTCGGCTAATTAAAGAAACAAATTCCACCAACATATGGTTACGACTGACCTGTTGCGGTACAAAGTCAGGTAGGCTTTGATCGCAGAGATAAACAAGTGGTTGGGGAGAAAGAAAAGTTTGGATTCACCACATAGAATTTTCATGCGCCACGTGCGTGATCTATTGAAACAGGACATGAATCCTTGGCAGTACATCAAGAAAACAAAAGACAACCACTTCATCAACGACTGTGCTTATTGTTGTTTTATTGTTGCCTGCGAGCTTCCTGAAGCCGAAAAGGAGTTCATGGACAAATGGTTGACCGACGAAGGGTTTTATGATACAGTCATTTAAAGATTTCCGGTATATATGAAAATGACCCGTCTTCCACTAGAGTTGCGGGAGCCTATCCTTCACAAAACAATACAAAACAAAATTCAAGACAAAAAAGAGCTGGGTGGGATGAAGTACACAAGGACCTCTTTCTGTTCTTTGAAGATGCCCCCTTCTGTCCCATTGAAAACTGTTATCCTTTCATTACCAAATGTGGCAAATGTCACACCTGCAGACGAAACGGTCGTTGTTGGGCTTGTTGGTTAAAAAACAGGGACCATGTGTTGTGTCAATGGTATGAGATGGAGGATATTAAAAAAAGGTGGGTTATGGCTTACCTGTACCCATGGTTGCCGCATTTCTGCTCGCAATGTGTTGGTGGGTGGTGCCCCCCGCAAGTTAAATTCAAGGATGGTCCAGAACCATTGAGGAAGAGGTCGCAGAAGAATTTCAGCGAGTTGTAAATGAACTTTCGGAAAGGGGATTAGAAACCTTGGTTTGAGACCCTCAATTATTTTTTCGCTCCCTGATCGGTTATTTAGAGAGAGGGGAGGTGGTAGTACAATGGCAGACGGCCATACAAGAAACCCACAAGTTCTTCAAGCAATTGAGGAGGCCCCATACTTCTTTGCGCGAAAATCACAACTACCATAATCAACGTCATGCTGCATCGCAACGGCGTCGGTGAAGCCATTTGGTTTTTGAAATACTTCCAAGATCTCACCCGTTTCAGGGTCAAAACTCAGCTGATGATAAAAGGGATTGTAAGGTCCGGTGTAATGGTGGCCGGGGAGGGTCCAACCCCCCTTTGGCGCCGGCAGTTACACAATCAATTTATGAACATCCGCCCTCGTTCCGAAGCAGTTGCGCAGGGTTTTCTTGAAAACATCTGCGAAACCTCGATGTTGTGGAATGGCTTTGCCGAAAGCTTTCAAAAATTTCGTGTCGGTCGCGAACTTGGGAACCAACACACCTTGCGAAACAATCCGGGGATCAAACAGACTTCCAAGACCCCTTCTATACCCCTTCCATTTTATCCGGGAGCCATAGCTGGGGGTGCCTCCCTGTTTCTTGTCATCCGCGTATTTGCATTTGTATTCAGCCACCTTTGCTCGCCCCTCTTTTTCAGAAAATTCGGGTCCTTTGAAAAGATTGGGGTTGGAAACAACATCCCACAACTTTTTGAAATCAACAAAGGGAAAGGGAACAGGGAGACCACTTCCATCGAGATCAGACCGGTCTGTTTTGTAACGGATGTCACAAACAAAAGCTTCTTCGCATCGGAAATCGCAGAATGTCTGAAGCGCGATGGAGCGAACCCAGCATGGGGGGATTTGGACATGAATGGGTACACAATCAAAGACATTAAAGACGTCGACGCTGCGACCACAGGTGCTCAAGCTGTCAACAAAAAATATGGAGACCAGGGACTGCGAACCAAATTCGACGCGATCGCTCAAAAAGACTTGAACATGAACAACAACGCAATCGAGAATCTTGCGCCCCCCTTCAACCTCGAGGACGCGGTGAACAAAAATTATGTGGACGAGTAGTTTGTGAAAAGAGATGGTTCGAGTACGATGTATGGGAATCTGGATATGGTCAACCACAAAATCGAAAATGTCGGGCTCCAACAAACGACAAACACGCGCCAATAAAATTTATGTCGACCAAGCGCCTTTTCTTCCACTTGCTGGCGGGTCAACGGCGGGCGGGATTGACATGCGCAGAAATCGAATCTCGAACCTGGAATATCCGGTGGCTCCAAGAAATGGGGCGAACAAAAATATGACGACGAAACGCATATAGACGCCTCCGGCCCACAAGAAAACCCCTTCAAATATCTGATGGAAAACGTCAATGAATCTTCGAGCGAAAATAACATAACCGTACACAGTATTTCCAACTTTGCAACTTCTCCTCACCAAATCGATAAATCAGCGTACAATTTCGCTCTCATTGACGACAAAGATAGAACTGAACAATTTCGCTCCAGAATTGGTTTCAACCTTTTGAGGCTCCCAATCGGTTTTTATACGTGTGTCGTTGAGTTTTTCCCACCTGAAATGCGAAATGTCAGCGTCCACCCAACTGCCGACACCCTGTCGTTCGGCGCGCAAACATCGAAAACGTTTCCCCCGCAAACAAGCGAGAGTTCCTCTTCCATCGCTGGTTATGTCAAAACGGTGCTGCACTTCGAAAAGCGGCAAGCCGGGCAAAGAGAATATCTTTACCTCTATTTGCATGGAAAAACCGCACACCCAAATCCCACTGGGCATCTGGTCGTTTATGGTTTGAATGGAACGATATCGAAAGTACCTTCCACCGTTTTCGACCAAATTTTCTTTGCACAAGACGGGCGAATGGTTATGCAAACTGATTTAGACATATTGACACACAGGGTGGTGAACAAAGGGCAAGGTGGGTTTCACATAGAGGATGGGGGGCATAACGACCTTGGATGAACATTTGAATATGAACGGTTTTCTCCTTTTTCGAGCGAAGGTGGGTACTCAAACTGGTTTGGATTTGAACAACACTGCTGTCACAAGTGGAAATGTCGTTTTGTTTCAAAGCTCCCCCACGAGGTTAACTAGGGGGAGGGGGGGGGGGATTTGTTGATTATTCAAAATTGGGCAATTCTTTTGACCTGAATGGACAATGGACAACGGAAGTAATGTTTTGTTTGGGGGAAACAACCAACAAATGGTTTTACACACCGACTTGAATGCAGACGGGTACAGTGTGGTTGGAAAGAATGGGGGCGGATTTGAAGTAGATGATGATGGGGGCAAATCATGTTGCTGAAAAATTTGAATTTGAATGACTTCAAAATTGTTGGTCAACCTTTTTTCATACAAGCCTTTCATGAAGAAAAAACAAAACATGATCGAAGTCTTTTGAAAAGGGTTCAAATGAATGGCCAAGACAAAATTGTTGTTTTGAATAATTTTTATTTCAAAGCCATTCATATTTTATTCAGTGGCCCTTCTGGTGTTTTAATTTTCCTTAATAGACAGGCTCCAACTGGGGCAACGAGCTTGTATCACAGACAATCAATATCAGCCAGTAGCAGCCCTGTATCCTCAATAAATATCAATAAAGTATTTACGGCAGGAAATTTGGAACTTTACTGTAAACACTCAGATGTCAATCCTTTCAAAATATATCTCATGCTTAAATTCACAGTTGCCTGATCACAAAAATTCTCGTGAATATATAATGGCCGGCGCCGAACCAAAGCTCTGTGTATTCGACTTCAACCACATCGACCCCTCCCTCGAACGGGGCACTGTCGAGATGTTGAAGAAGCTTTATGCTTTTTACCACAAGAAACATTGGGGCTACGACAAGCTTTTCCATTCTTTCCAAAGGAAAAACCTATTTTGCAATGTCGTAGCGGGTAAGGGCATCGTTTCTTCTGCAGTTGCGGGGGGTATTACTTTGAACCCAATTGTTTTTTGCAACTTTGACTGCTTTCGGCCTTGTTGTCAAAGGTGTGGCAAGCTTAAAAAAATACGACAAAAAAGCTGAGCGGCCCAATTTCGCTCGGGTCGAGTACAAAAAGGTTCTCGACGCGATCCGCTTCCATCTCAGGGGTGAGGTTTTCGTGGAAAAGGAATTCCTTGACAGGCTGAAACTAGTTGACGACTTTGTCAGCGACCACAACGTGGAGATCCCCGAAAAAATTTCTGGCGAAATACTCCAAACGTTTCGTTGTGAAGTAAGTCATCGTGTTTGGTTTACATTCCACCACCACCCATCAAATCTTTCTTTCGCCCGGCGGCGTGTGGTTGGGTGTATTTTTTTGACGGCAGGACAGAGGTTCGCGAGAATTTGTTTTTTGCGCAGCCAAACCCCTTCTGGAACCGCTTGAAAGTAATCAAATAAAAAACATGTGTAGTTTACCGACTTGGGGAACAGAAACTCCCGAAATCGTGAATTAGATGCCCCAAAAAATTCCACCGAGATGGGAAACAAAGTTCTCGCCAACCGTCTGAAAATATGTTAACAACGTTAAATATTTTATTTTCACAAGAATTTTGCGAAGATAGACCCATTCGGCTAACTCAATGTTGTACCCAATTCAAACCCGTTGGGATTAAAACGGTTTGTTCCAGGTATTTCCATATCATTTAAATATGAATGCTACATTATAATGCAAATACAATACACAAAGAATCTTAAGTCCAGGAGATTTGAATTGGGTACAACATCGAGTTAGCCGAATGGGTCTATTGGTGTATGAAACAGGGTTGGCTGACCGCCCTATGTCCTCCCTGGTTTTAGTTGGGGTAGCAAGCTCCTCAACTTTTCCACAGCTCCGACAAAAAAGCTCGAAAGAAAGATGATTTTCAACCATCCTTTTGCCACAACATTCATGTGCGTTCGCCATCTTTCCCCTGTTATATAGGTTCAATGGAAAGAATCCCTGTCATGTAGCCTCCTGCCTCGAAGCAGGAAAGGCGCCTTTCAAAAATTTACTACAGCCCGAAAGGTTATTGGAAAGGGTTTGCTGCAGTAAAAAAATTGGCACAAGCCGCGAAGGTTTCGGAAAGTGTGGCGAAACAGTGGTTGCACAAGCAGGCGCTGTGGCAGATCTTTCTTCTCGCGCCGCGACGTGTTCCTCGACCGAAGTTTAATGCGCCAACACCCAACACAGTGCACCAAGCCGACCTGTTCTTCATGCCACACGACAAGGAGGGGCGCAAAACGTTCAAATACGCGCTGTCTGTGGTCGACGTGGCCAGCCGATTCAAAGCGGCTGAGCCTCTGACCTCGAAAAATTCTGACGAGGTGGCGCGGGCCTTTGAAAGGATTTACGAACGTGGTCCTCTCGAATTGCCAAAGCTGCTTCAGGTGGACCCGGGCGGGAGTTCATGGGGGCTGTTTCCAGAGTCATGGAGGCACGTGGAACGAGCATTCGCCGTGGACATGTTGTAATCCACCGCGACCAGGGGATTGTGGAACGCTTCAACCGTAGTCTTGCTGAGCGGTTGTTCAGGCACCAGTACGTGCTCGAAATGCGGCTGCCAGAAGGAGAACGGTCTGTTGTGTGGGAGGCAAGGCTTCCCAGGGTTGTGGCTGCTCTCAACAACCAAACCACCCGACTGACGGGATTGAAACCCGCAGATGCAATCCGAGAACAATCTAGTTTTTCGCAGCCAGCAACTCCGTATTTCAGGCGTGTTGGAATGGCCGAAAAAGCCCTCCCTGCAGGTGTGGAAGTGCGCTATTTGTTTCAACCTGCTGAGTTGGAAGGTAGCGCACGAAGAGCCACAGACCCTGTTTGGTCTTTGAAAACGTACGAGGTTGAAAGGGCCATGGTGAAACCCGGCCAGCCTGTCATGTATTGACTTGCTGGCCCTGGGCCAAAACGCAGCTTTGTTCGGGAAGAGTTGATAGTTGTCCCCCCGAATACCGAGCTCCCTCCTTCCAAGCCTGGTTGATGTGATATTCGATGGGTTCGGTGTGAGTTCCATCTGGCAGCACCCACCGTTTGTCGCAAAAGGCGCTCAATTCCTGTTGCTACTAATCCATCAGAAGAGCAAACCAACAATATTGTCAAGGATGTCGGTAAACTACTGGGAGTGGATATTACTGAAAACGACATATCAGTGAGCCATCGAATGCCTCAAAGTCAACAAAGTCAACCACATAAAGGCAAGCCTGGACCACCGGCTATCATAGTCAAATTTACGAAGCGTGATGTCAAAGATAACTTCTACCGTGCAAGGAAGCAGCTTAAAGATTTAACAACTCAAGATCTTGGATATCCCGAGAAAAACAAGATCTATCTTGCAGAGAGTCTGACAGAAAGGAATCGAATGTTATTCAAAGACTGCTTAAAGACAAAGAAGGATAAGGAGTTTAAGTTCATCTGGACACTAAATGGAAAAATCTTTATGAGGAAAGATAAAGACTCTCCTGTTCACCTCATTGCTAACAAAGAGGATCTTCAAAAGATGCAATCTAGATAAGTATCTATATACTGGACTTTTGACGATTTGATGTATTGTTTAAAATGTGCTACTGGTACTTGTGTCACAGATACCAGTGAGAAGGCCTGTGATTTGGCTAATTCTCTTCCATCTTTAAGTGTCACTTCTTCTAGTAATATTCCGCATCTCACTGACTTAGATGCTGACCTTAACATGCCTTTGGATAGTAACTTTGGTTTTTATAGTACTCATGACTTTCATAGTAATTATGACATCAACGAGTGTCTACTAAGTGATCAATCTTTCTCTTTGATAAATTGCAATATTAGGAGCCTATCAGCTAATTTTGACAAATTGTCCAATATGTTATTAGAACTATATTTTCCTTTTTCACTTATTGGTCTTACTGAAATCAAACAGAAAATTGGCGAATCTCCTATATCAAACACTGACTTATATGGATATCAGTTTCTTTCACAGCCAAGCCTTTCCAATGCTGGGGGAGTTGCTTTCTACATAAATGATAACTTAAATTTTAGCATAAGACCTGAATTTACAACCACTACTGAGGGTTTTGAAGCTTTATGGATTGAAGTGCATAATAATCGTCATTCAAATTTATTGTGTGGAATCATTTATAGACACCCAAATGGTGACTTAGAACGGTTTATTGAATATTTGAGCTCCGCAGCTGATAGAATTAATCAAGAAAACAAAACCTGCATAATCATGGGAGACTTTAACATAGATCTTTTAAAACTAGAATCACACTCAGCAACTGATAGTTTCCTTAATACCCTGGGTTCTCATTTTTTCCAGCCCTATATATTGCAGCCAACAAGAATCACAGATCATTCAGCAACTTTGATTGACAATATTTTTTTCAATTCAATTGAGCACTTTACAATTAGTGGTAATATAGTGCATGATCTCACTGATCACCTTCCTAATTTTATAATCTTTAACAAATTTTCAACACTTCCTTGTAATGTCAATGTATTCAAAAGAGATTACTCGGAATTCGATCAGTAGGCCCTAGTCAGTGAGATTCAATTAATTGACTGGGAATCTGTTTTTATATCCAATGCTAGTCCATGCGATATGTTTAAATCATTTTACTCTAAAATTTCTAATATAATAGACAAACATATACCAGTCAAACAATTATCTAGGAGGGAACTGAAGCTTAAATCAAAACCGTGGATATCTAATGCCCTACGGAAGTCCATTCAGATTAAAAATAATTATTACAAGAAATACCTTAAGACAAAATCTACCTATTACCATACAAAATTTAAGCTATACAGGAACAAATTAAATCACCTTCTTAAAATAAGCAAAAAAAAATATTATAATAAATATTTTTTTCAAAACATTAAAGATGGCAAAAGGATTTGGATGGGTATTAAACAAATAGTAAAATTTAAGCCACAAACTAGCCAGAGGCTCATTAAGATTGTAGATAACAACTCTGTAATAACTGAACCTAAACTTGTTGCTGATGCATTTAATAATTATTTTGCCAATATTGGAAAAAAATTAGAAAATGAAATACCAAGTGCACCCAACAGCCCTATGGTATATTTAAACAATCCAACATGCAATAGCTTTTTTATTTTTCCTGCCACATGTAGTGAAATCGAAGCTGAAATATCACAGTTAAAAACTGGTAAATCTGTAGGACCATCCAGCATCCCAATTGACATACTAAAAATGTTGAAAACCTGTGTATCCAAACCACTGGAGATTGTTTTCAATGCTTCTCTTTCAACTGGTGTTGTTCCCAGTGATTTCAAAATAGCAAACATCGTACCTGTCCTCAAAAAAGGATCACAGTCTTGCTTATGCAATTACCGCCCTATCTCCCTCATCTCTGTCTTTAGTAAGCTCTTAGAAAAACTCGTATATAACAGATTAATTAAATTCTTAGAAAAAAACAAAGTCCTGTTCGAAAACCAATATGGTTTTAGAGCTAAGCATAGTACAGACCATGCAATCCTTTGCATAATTGATAAAATTCAGAAAGCAATTGATGACCGAAGCTATTCTTGTGGTATATTCCTTGATTTTACCAAAGCATTTGACACCGTCAATCACCAGATTTTGATTAAAAAATTAGAATATTATGGTATTCGAGGCATTGCTAAAGATTGGTTTATTTCCTATCTCAGTGACCGACAACAAGTTGTTACTGTTAATAATGCAACATCCACTAAATGTGATGTAACTTGTGGAATCCCGCAGGGATCAGTACTTGGCCCACTGCTATTTTTATTATATGTAAATGATTTTCACTGCTGCTCAGATATATTCGATTTTCATCTTTTTGCAGATGATGCAAATCTGTTTTATAAAAGCAAATCTCTTTCTATCCTAGAAACAAACATAAATGCTGAATTAAATAATATTCACATATGGCTCTGTGCTAATAAGCTATCACTTAATATAGAAAAGTCAAATTTTGTAATTTTCCATCCACCTCAGAAGAAGTTACAATCTCATGATTTCAATCTGGCTATCAATAACAAGCAACTTAAGCAAGAATTTTGTATAAGGTATCTGGGTATCCTAATTGATTCAAATTTAAACTGGAAGGACCAGGTTAAATGTATCACTAAGAAAATTAGAAGAAGCATTGGTATCCTCTCCAAACTTCGATATTATGTTGGCCTAGATATTTTATTAAGCTTATATTATGCCCTTATATATCCTTTTTTGACTTATGGAATAATTATCTGGGGAAACACCTATAAGACTACTCTCCAGCCAATTGCTATTCTACAGAAAAAAGCAATGCGAATTATTACCTTCTCTAGATTTGATGAACACTCTAGTCCTTTGTTTAAGTCTCTTGAAATTATAAAATTTTTGGACCTAGTAACTTTTTACTTAGCCATCTTTATGTACAAATATCACAATCAACTATTACCACCTGTTTTTATTTCTTTTTTCACTAAAATAACACAGATTCATAGCTATAATACAAGGCTTGCTGCAAAACAGTCTTATTATCTCCCAAAAGCAAGAACTAATTATGGAATATTCAATATTAGATTTCAAGGTCCATCAGTGTGGAATTCCATTGATGAAGATATTAAATCGTCTTCTTTGTCTTTATTTAAAAAGAAAATG
>JAEMWC010001105.1:15000-92500 GCA_016490735.1 Pachyseris speciosa | reverse complement strand
AACTCTGGAATGGCCTACCTGTGGAGCTTCGTCAAGCAACATCACTTGACAGTTTTAAATCTCGACTTAAAACTTATTTTTTTAAGAAGTATTTTTATAATCTATAACTTTATTTTATTTTTATGGTAATGCATTTTCGTTTTCTCTTAAATATATGATTGTAAAGCGCTATTGATCAGAATATGTAAATACGCGCTATATAAATTAGTAAATTATTATTATTATTATAACTTGCTTTTTCCTCCCTCGGTGTCCACGTAATAACACTTTGAGCACAATGCAATCATTCGGTCCCCCTCACACTCCAGTTTGAACAGTCCTGGGGTACGGCTGCTCCACTTGTCCCAGGCAAGCCACTGATTTTTTTCTGCCTCGAATTGGGCTCTCATCTCTAGTTTCACAACGTCTTCCAACTTTTCACAAGAGATCGCCATGTAGTTGCTGTCTGTGTCCATCTGGATCAGCTCGAAGTCGCGGCGGTTCACAAATTTGTCCACAAAGTCATAGTAAAACTCAGGCATTCGGAGCTTGGCCAGCTGGTACACCGCGATGCCAACCTGAAACGGCCTTCTGATTTTGATTTGTGGCTTCCGGCTTTCCAGCTCGTACGCCTCCCCAATTTAATCGAGATCTGCGAAGAAGGCGCTTCGCAGCGCTCTGTCGACGACCTTTTCATCCTTTGTGAAGATGACGTTTGTTTAGCGCTCCACAGCTTCAATCATTTTTCCATTGGCGCTGTTCCCCAAGAGTTTAAACACATCTGCCAACAACGCTTTGCTTTTGCCTGTGTCCCCTGTTCGGCGGGCTTCTGTTACCTGCTCCACAAACCAAGTGGAGATCTTTTTCGGTTGGTAATTAATTGTTCGGTGGACTGCTGTGATCTCCACTCCGTGGTTGACATACAAACGGAGGAGTGGGGCGTAAGCCAACATTTTTTCCGCAGACAGGGCGCCCACCAACTTTCTCCCATCCCCTCGGTTCCTGCATGTGCGCTTCAGATAATCCATCATGTGATCTGGTACAGCTTCCTGCGGCACCTCCTTGTTGATGAAGAAGGGACACATCTCCTCGGACTTGGGGACCAGCGCCTCGGGCACCTTCAGATCAACTTCTGCCAAACCAAACCACCTGCCCTCCTGCAAGTATTCAAGAAACCTGGGAACTGATCTGGCTTTTTGCTCTTCAGGGACATGAATGATATGTTCCATTCCACAAGGCATGTCCTGAAGCATTGTTGACAAATACAAGGCATTTGCGTCGTATCCCAGGATATTTTTTTTGGGGGGGGACCTTATTTGTGTGACTCCAACTTCATGGTGGAGAGTGAACACAAGGCTGGGCCCTCCAACCACAGCTCCTTTCAACATGTCATAAGCCTCTTTGCAGGGGCTCCATAACTCTGCTCCGCGCTCAATCGCCCCTCGCAGAAGATAATGAAGACTGACTCCTGGTATGCTCACCGCGTCTTTCAGAATGTCAATTCCCTTTTCGGTGTAGAAGGCTCTCATTTTGTCCAATGCTTCGAGACCTGGTTCGACATCAAGATTGTTGTAATAGTGCATCCATTCCGCAAAGGTCTTCATCCCTTTTTCTTCAAAGTCCGAACACAGTCTCTCCATTCATCTGGTGTCAACATCCATTCTCCTTTCAGAGATGAATACCATTCGGGTGGTCTGGCAAACCAGGAAAGTCAAGCTTGTCTGGACTGTCAAACCCCTCATATGGAAATCATGATTTCGCAGACTCACAACCATATGCCTTTACCCAACTTTCATAGCTGGTTCCTGGGCCGAAATAATTAATAATGTCAAGGAAACGGAACTTTTGTGTGATGAGATACATTATTTTGCTTGCGTTTTGGCTACTCTTGATTTTTTTTTGTGGTATCGGCAAGAATATCGAATAAATATTCTTTCACAAGATTCAAATCATATCTGCCAGAGTTGAAACCAATCACAGGCACTTCATCACACCATCCTGCAATCGAAGCTTTTTGGGCTTTGGGAAGCAGGTGGAAAGTTTCGGGAAGGAAAGCCTTTCTTACTTCCTCCCTGATTCTTTCCCCCGCCGTTCGATCTATTCTACGAATTTGTGAATCAACACCTTTGGATCTCTGTCCCCGATTGAGAAACAGATTGGTTTGTGAACGTTTTCAATAATAAAGTGTGGGTGTTGGGTCCTTCCTCTTTGTTTTGTCCCCATATGCCTCGAAGTCGAAGATGATAGCATGGGGGAAGTGCTTCTTGTGTTTGTTTGACGCGACACGACCAAGCTTCAATGACACGAAACCCTGCTGCGCGTTTTTGTGTTCGTTCAAGGGTTGCTTGGTATAGATCTTCACGAGTTTTTCGTTCGTGCGCGATCTTGGTATCGCGGTCTGGGTAACAACGTGGGAAGCCGTGCCACCAACAGCCGTGATATTGGAAAATTGTTTTGCTTTGAATGTGAAAACTATCTGCTGGGCGACCCAAAATCCACGCTTCTCCTCCATGCTCACATCTGGCATGGTGGATATGAATTCCTCTTCTTTTTGCTTCTTTTTCGAGCCAGCGGATTGATTCGGGTGAAGCGGTTGATTTGGGAAAGAACTCCCTTTCAAACGCGGTCTGTGGTTTTTCAATTTCTCAATCTTTCTCACAACAAATGCGTGTCCCTCAAAGACTCCAACTGTGAGAACATTTGTGAGTTTTGGGTTGGGATTACGCAGAAGACGCCAATTTATTTCCTCACCTTGTTTTTAGGTTGATAAACACGAATACCCAGCCAATCAGAGACGGATTAAGTATGGTTAAAATGTTGTTCTATTTTGTCAAGTTCATCCAGTGAAGTTTTTGAAACATCTTTTGGAGTGGTTTCAAGTTGGTTAAAACTCTGCACCAATTCTGTTGCCTTTTTCGTACATCTGTCAGGTCTGGCTCCTTGGTGAACGGCTAGGTATCTCCGAAAGCACAAATTGTCTTGATATGTGTCCAAACAAATGATTCCATGTCTTCCATGAGCCACAAGCGGAGCCATTCAGGCAAAGGTCCTGTTCCCAACCGTGGTTGGTTGGTGTGACTAATTTTAATAAAGACGTCTGAAAAATCATCAAAAACCCATTTTGTGCTATCTCTTTTTATTCGGTCTTTGCTTGATCTTTCTTTCTCCTTTTCTTGTATCCACTTTTCGGCGTTGGAGAGGTGGTTAACCCATCGTGAATCCTCATGACGATTAATATAATACAAAAGAAGAGAGCCGTCATCAATATTTCTCAGCCAATAAGAATGTGAATACCGAACGTAAAAGGAGGTGTGGGTATGTTTGTCTATCTCACCCATAATGGTTTGTGTTTTTGATTGAGGTTTTTGTTGAACCTCAACTTGGTGAACCGGCGACCACTATTAACTTCCACCCCCTCTTTCACAGGCAAGCCCAACAGTGTCGGGAGCATTTCTTTGTAATTTGTACCTTCGTGTGTTTGCGCAGGAGGGTAAAAAGGGTCGAACTCCGCCAAAATGTCTGTCATAGTGGGGATATATTTCTGGGGAAAATTTTTACGCGGGCGCTTTTTGCGTGGGGGCGGCGCTGGTGGTTGGTCTTCCATCAAACCCGCCCCATACCTTTTTCTCTCCAATTGGGTCGACATCCCTCTTGCCCCACAGTCCTCTTTCTCTAATGAGGGTGCTCGTCGCTCTTCCATGAGGCTTACCCCAGACCCCCCTCTCTAATAGCCCGACCCCGCGCCCCGGCTGTCTTTGTTTTTTGCTTTATTTCTTTGGTTTGGTTGTTTTTTGACTGTGTTTCCCTCGTCGCTTCGCTCCTCGGGTCTCTTCGAGTAGTAGAGGGTGTAGTGGACAAATAAAACCGGAGCGCGGTGTCCCCGACGAGCGAAGCGAGAAGGAGACACTGTGCGGAGGTGGTATTTGTCCACTACACCCTCTACTACTTCAATAACCTAAAAACTTCCTCATCGAGACCAAGTTTTTCAAGAACTGAATCGATTGCTTTCTCCAGTGGAATCCCCTTGGCCAATTCCACGTCAACAGCAGCAACCAAATCAACACCCTCATCTTCCCTTAAAACAATTTGATGTGGTTCCATACCACTTACCCTTGTCACCCCTCTCTCTAATAGGTTGACCCCGCACCCCGGCTGTCTTTGTTTTTTGCTTTGTTTCTTTAGTTTGGTTGTTTTTTGACTGTGTTGCCCTCGTCGCTTCGCTCCTCGGGTCTCTTTGAGTAGTGGAGGGTGTAGTCGACAAATACAACCGGAGCGCGGTGTCCCCGACGAGCGAAGCGAGAAGGGGACACTGTGTGGAGGTGGTATTTGTCCACTACACCCTCTACTACTTCAATACCCTAAGAACGTCCTCATCGAGACCAAGTTTTTCAAGAACTGAATCGATTGCTTTCTCCAGTGGAATCCCCTTGGCCAATTCCACGTCAACAGCAGCAACCAAATCAACACCCTCATCTTCCCTTAAAAGAATTTGATGTGATTCCATACCACTTACCCTTGTCACCCCTCTCTCTAATAGGTTGACCCCGCACCCCGGCTGTCTTTGTTTTTTGCTTTGTTTCTTTGGTTTGGTTGTTTTTTGACTGTGTTGCCCTCGTCGCTTCGCTCCTCGGGTCTCTTCGAGTAGTAGAGGGTGTAGTGGACAAACACAACCGGAGCGCGGTGTCCCCGACGAGCGAAGCGAGAAGGGGACACTGTGTGGAGGTGGTATTTGTCCACTACACCCTCTACTTCTTCAATACCCTAAGAACGTCCTCATCGAGACCAAGTTTTTCAAGAACCGAATCGATTGCTTTCTCAAGTGGAATCCCCTTGGCCAATTCCACGTTAAAGGGGCAGTGTCACGCTTTTGTACCATCATTTAAAAAGCTTAAAACTGCCAATGCATCAGTGGAAACCTTAAAATAATGGTCTAGTTTTGTTGCCAAAGACTGTAGTACTACATTGACACTATAAACTCCTGTATTCCATGTAAGATGACGAGGATGGAAATGGATTGAAATTTGAAAAAACTGGCAAGTTTTTTCAAAATTTCAAGCTATGCATTGAAAAATCACCAAAAAAATTATTATGGTTAGCTCTCCCTGCTAAAATTTCATTGGAATTCATCTTGCTGATTCTGTAGGAGCATTTTTTGCACGATAACAGGTAAAAGGCAGTAATTTTGGCAGAATTGAACCAAAAACAGCAAAAATCCCGGTGACACTGCTCCTTTAACAACAGCAACCAAATCAACACCCTCATCTTCCCTTAAAAGAATTTGATGTGATTCCATACCACTTACCCTTGTCACCCCTCTCTCTAATAGGTTGACCCCGCACCCCGGCTGTCTTTGTTTTTTGCTTTGTTTCTTTGGTTTGGTTGTTTTTTGACTGTGTTGCCCTCGACGCTTCGCTCCTCGGGTCTCTTCGAGTAGTAGAGGGTGTAGTGGACAAATACAACCGGAGCGCGGTGTCCCCGGCGAGCGAAGCGAGAAGGGGACACTGTGCGGAGGTGGTATTTGTCCACTACACCCTCTACTACTTGTTCCTTAATCCGTTCATGCATAGATCTTCCCGTCTCTCCAATGTAAACCTTACCACATTCGTAGGGAATCTTGGTACACCCGTAGGGTTAAAGAGGCTATTCACGTAAGACTTCACCCTAACAACATTAACAGGGACAGTGGAATTGAAATTCCTGAAACGTGGATGCCCACGATCAAACAACACAACAGCCGATCAGTACCAAAGCGGACCGCTGAGGGAACAATTTCTAGTCTGAACGACAAGGATCGAAATCCTCCAATCAACAACAGCCTAAGCGAGGATCGAAACGCACCAATCATCATCAGCCACGGTGCTTCTTATACTCACACGCAGCCAGTCGACACCATCGCCTGATGAAGACCTGCAGTATAGCGGTCGAAACGTCGCGATCCACATCTTTGTGACTTAATCGTGAGACAAAAGATTAACTCAGCTATCATTTGAAACCACGATGACGAACACCTTTCATGACAATAAATTTGTTCCTGTTGTCTCAACAATTCTTTTTCTCTGTGTAAGAAGCGTTACTTTCCTTTATTTTGAAATTTTAGCACCTCTTTCGTGTTAATTTCCTTTATTGCAAAGAAATTGTCCCTTCAATTCGCGTTAATTTAAGTCGAGTTAATTTCGAATTCCTTGATTAACACAAGCGTTAATTTCCTTTAATAAGGTTCATTACCCCAAGTTATCGTGCTTTCAAAAGTTCCTCTCAGGGTCTGTGTATACACACTCTAAACTGTGACAGTCGTCTGTAATGGGCCTTTGCGGCTGGTCAGTCACGAGGTAAAAAGACGCCATGCTGGAGAGCAAGCAACGCACTGGGACAAGACAAACAAAAAAAAATTGCCATTTAAAATGATATAAGTTCTTTGTTTGTCATGTCCCAATGCGTTGCTTGACCTCCAGCATGGCGTCTTTTTACCACGTGACTGACCAGCTGCAAAGAGCCCATTGCGTCTAGTTAGTAGAGTGCCTTATGTATTTATTAAAGTAGTTCAGTCGCTGCAATTTGTACAGCTGCATTTATTGATATTGTTTTTTGTTTTATTCGCTATAATATATACCTGACTGGATATTTTTAAGGTGCCTACACTCAAGTGTACTTGCTGCTAAACCATTTTTTCTCTTTCAAAAACTACCTCGAAAGGCTGAGTGTAACCATTAGTTTTTTTTTTCTTTTTCCCCTTCAGTCTATTTTTCTTCCGTTTTCCTGGTATTGGCTTTATTCCGGTCACTAAAATGGCGGCAATTTTGAGTAACCAGGTTTTCGCAAATCTTGGTTAGGCATATTGTATAAGGTGAGTATTATTAGTAGTAACAGCTGGTGTAAATTGTGCATTTCCTTTCCGCTACTGCATATGTTGCAGCTTTCCACGATCGCTAAGGTCATTTTTCCCGCTGCTTTATAAAAATAAATAATTACGCGTGCTTTGATTGGTCGAATCGAGTGCATTATAACTCAACATATGCGCACGGCCTACGACATCACGATCGTGCATTGCAAAGTAAAAAAGTAAAAAAAATAAAAATATGTGATTTAATCTGTATTTGACATTATTTTGGACGTAAAGGTTGGAGTGTCGTCAAATTTCATTAATTGACTGGTATGAAAGCTCGCGCAAATCTCCGGAACATTTAATATAGGAAATAAAAAAACTTGTTCCTTGTGCATTGTTGAATGATATAAGGACCAGAGAATTTTTAAAAAACACTCGAGAAGTGCGAGAAGCACTTTCTCTTCTCTTGTGTTCTTAAAAATTACCGCGTGATTACATAACTCAACAATGCACTACGTTTCAGGAACTTTCAGAGTAGTTGCAGTCTACAGAGTTGCTGTACTTTTTACTTCACGCGAAGTGGCTGCCATTTCTTTAAGGCTGTACCTATCAATTTTTTTTCGCACATTCAGTTGTGCATGGACTGTGAGGATATGTAAGATTAGTTTGCGTAGTTTTGTCAAGCCTTCAGTTGTATTTTACTGTACTGTTTCACTGTACTATTGCAATTATATGTCTAGTTACAGGGCCCGCGCAGTAAGTTTGCAATTGGGGAGCTCACTCCGAACACGTTTGCGTGAGTCAACTAGGGAGTTCCGGGAGCATGCTCCCAGGAAAATTATTAAATTAAAGTCCTCTGAAATGGCTGGAAATGCATTTAAAACTAACATGGTGTGGTGAAACTTACGTACTTTCAGCAACAAAAAAGAGGTGTTTCAAAACAAGAATAATCAGTTTTCGGTAAAACGTTAAATAGAAAAGTAGCTTCGATTTTTTTTAGTATTACTTGCTTTTTACTGTTGAAAAGTGTGTGTGTGTGTGTGTGTGGGGGGGGGGGGGGGTGGGGTGGGGGGAGGTACACCACTTTTTATAGGATGGCACAACGTTTAGGGTTGGTGAAATTTCTTTAAGGCTGGTTTGGCTGATAGTTTCTGTGGATGAGTGCTAAAGTTTGCTTTAACAAAGTTTTACATTAACATCGCTACCTGCCTTTGTGCAGTTGTTATAGTTTGGATAGTTTTTTCCCTACGGTCAGTGCTTGCACCTTTGTTTATGTAGTTTGTTTGGCTTAAGGTGGCTCAACATGGTTTCGTTATTTTTAAACACCAACTCTTTGATAGATCGATACTCCCACAATTTAATTGTTTGTTTTCATGAACATGGAATCAAAATATTTCCCAATTATTTTCTCTATTTTTCAACAATTTGCGATCAAGCTTTACCATAGCAACAGTACAGCCTCTTAGAAACATCCTGAAGTTTGGCTTTATTTGCCTATAGCTCAAAAAACGAGTCCAATGATCCCCTGTTTTTATTTTGGAATTGCAATTAGCATATGAAAAAAAATCTGTACCTGGGGTTCAGAGCCACTTTAAATTATCGAAAAATTAAGGTGGCTCTGAACCCCATGTACAAATGTTTTTAAAAACTATGCAGAAAGATGAATCTTTATATGCTAATTGCAATTCCAAAATACAAACCGGGGTCCCTGGACTTGTTTTTTAGTTATAGGCACAAAAAGTCAAAATTAAGGGTGTTTCTAAGAGGCTGTACTGTTGCTATGGTAACCTTATATGTGAAAAAAACTGATCGCAAATTGTTTAAAAATAATTGGGAACATTTTTGATACCATGTTCAAGAAAACAAAAAAATTGTGGGAGTATCGATCCATCAAATTTGGTTGCCTTTCTTTTGCAATTTTTGGAGGGTAAAAGGTCAAGTCCATGTGGTCATTCCATATAAGGAGTTACCACGGAGATTTCGCTGGTCCACAACACCAAGGGCTCCATCTTTGTTTTCACTCTCGTCACGTCAGCTGTCGTTTATTTTTAAACGATCACTGCAGCTACAATTCGTTGCGTGTTTGGTTTATAAGTGTGTTTTTGGAGCCACTTTCCACCTCTTAAGTCCCCTGTCTGGCATCATAAAGCTGAGTTGATGGGTAGTGGCAATCCTTTGAAAGAAAACAGAGGTGAGAAGCAATTTCACAAGAAGTTTGGTGCTCAAAGTATTCGAGCGAGTGATGGCAATTCACGGAGTGAAGTTGTGTCTTTAGTCGTTTTGTGAGTGGATTCCAGGACCTGGCATGGCAATTTTGGCTAGTTTTGACTTGTAAATAATGCAATCGGTGCGATATTTTGTCAGCAGGACCGGGTGGCTCGACACTTATAAAAGATATGTGAAATAGAAATTGGCGGAGTTTCAGGCTGCCGTTATTCAAGAAACTCCCAGAATTCCTTTGGGTCACAAGCGCGAACGTGACAGACCAGTGAGAGCAACTGAAATCAAATAGCGTTATCGGGGTCACGCTAAAGAGGTGAGTAGAAAAATGTGAAACAAATTGCAAGAGGTGGATTCTAAGTTTGGTGCCAATGTAAACTTTTGGATTCAAGAGAAATTTTTGTGTTAAAAACATCACGACAAAGTTGCGCGAATTTTAATGTTGTCCGAGGGCGGTTTTTGGTTATGCAAGAAAATAGACAGTCATATTAAATGACAATTGGGAGTTTCAGTCAGTTTCCGGGGTGATTAAGTCTAAAAAAACTGATCATTTGGCAATAAAAATAGTTCATTTCAACCATGGTCCCATTTGGGAAAGTTGCAAAGTTTTCAAAGTATAGGGCCAAGTGGCCCTATAATTGGCAAGCCGGTAGACAAAGACTTTAAAATAACAAAGCCATTTTGAGCCTCCTTAATCTAACCTTCAAAGAATTGTAATTTTGCAAAAACGTGTGATTAGGGTAGTGAAGAAGTCTTATTATTATGCTGATACAGTACCTATTTTTAAGAAACTTACCTAGCTCAAACTGAAGACATTCATTTGTTACATCTAGGTCGGTTTATGTTCGCGTTTAAAAACTCTATTCTCCCTTGAAAATTTGAAAACCTTTTTTTCAACAAACAGCCAAATCTATAGAGCTTTACAATACAAGGTGCACAGACTCTTTTCGTCTACCATTATGTAGAACACATATTCTGTAATTCTTTGTCTTCTATCAAGGTCCACAATTTTTTAACTTTCTTTCTTCTGAGATTACAGGCTCTTCATCTCTTGCATCGTTTGGGGAGAAACTTAAAACATCTATTACCAGTAATTACCTTCTGTTAAGCGTGTAAAAATATCACTTGTCAGTGTTTCAGTTACCATGTTGTCTAGTAACCGCCAACCGGTTAGCTCAGTGGTAGAGCACCGGACTACCATGCGGGAGGTCGCAGGTTCAAACCCTGGCCGGACCAACACTCAGGGTCTTTAAATAATTGAGGAGAAAGTGCTACCTTTGTAATGACATCTGCAAATGGTTAGACTTTCTAGTCTTCTCGGATAAGGACGATAAACCGTAGGCCCCGTCTCACAACACTTGTACCTAATAATCTGTGGGACGTTAAAGAACCCACACACTATTCGAAAAAAGTAGGGGACGTAGTTCCCGGTGTGGTGGTCTATCTCTATCTTTCATCTATCTTGACATTCATGTGTGGGTGGGGTGGGTGGGTGAGATCAAATATGGACTGATAGCGACTGCCAGAGGCACCTTTACAGTGACGTCCCTGACGTCCGATCTCACCCTAGAGAAGAATTGTAAACCGCCATGAAACTATGTGATATATGCGGTATATAAATCCATTACCATTACCAATACCATTAGGTTTAGTGATCTTTTATTTCTTGGGAGGGAACCGACGTTCTACAAATCCCATGGTTTTTATTAGGTTCCCTCGCCATTTTTCTTTTTGTCATATATTTTTTCTATGTTAACCATTGTAATTTCTGTGTATTAATCATTGTAATTTACTAATCATTGTAAGTTCATTGTGTGTGGAAAATAAATAAATAAATAAATAATAAATAAATCGTTTAGCTTTTGATATAATATACGCTCTGTATACACTGTGTGACTGAGATTGAGTTATTAGTTCGTATTTATATACGGAAGCATACCAGTTGCCGCGTTTTAGCTGCCTTTGAATCTTTAGATTCTGTTGCAGTTCTTACGGTGCCATAGCTAGTGTGGCACGCATTTCCTCCATGCGTTTTTGTAAGTACCTCTCCAGGCTCCATGTGCTAGTCGGTACGAAGGAGATAGGTAACAGGTAAGGGCCTTTATAGCAACTGGTTACAGTTTTTTCGATTAACGTGTCTCTTCAGCAAGAGTATATTTGACTGATCTGTTCTCTGTGAGTTTGGTTACTCGCCTGCCTGAAACGTTGTTGTCAGTATGTGCTTACTTATTCTAATCTATCTAGTTTATCTCTTCACTTGCACTGTCAGTGAAGTACGAAAATTGGTAATTATGGCATTCGTTTGGTTCATCCTCCGAATATGAAATGTTTAGTAGCTGGTCCTCCGTTAATATAAGAATCGCAGGTTTACATAATAAAAAAAACTTTTTAAATGATGCGCAACTTGAAAAGCAACCAGTACTCAATGTAAGTATTTTGAGACTGAAGCTTTCATTTAGTAAATCCCTACGATAGAACGCAATATTAGCGATTGGAGTCCACAGTAGAACTACGCTGGAGTAATTCAATCAATCCCTCGCTTAAAGGAGAATGAGTTGTTATTGGAATGGAGTACCTAATTAAAACTGTTTCAGTCTTGTTACTGTTTTCCTTTAGTCTCTGCTTAACGTATATATAGTTCCTTATTGTTTGAATTGTTGGAAACAAGCTTACCGCTTGGTGGTGCAGGTGGAGGGGAGCTTGCCCTTCTGCGACGTCTCCGCCCTAGAGAGAAACAAAGAGAGAAAATGCCGTTTTGTTGTAAAAATACTTTTTTGTTCGTAAGAATTAGAGCTCATCCTGCAGGAAGGAAACCAAGCTAAGAAGAACCAATTTTCATTTAATATGTTGCATAATTTAAAGCTGTGAAGAAAGAGCTATGATAGACGAAGAATCTTCCAAACCGAAGGCAAAGCAAATCCATAGAGCTTTACAATACCAATGGGCTCCTGACAATACAAGGTACACAGACTCCTGCCGTCTACCATTATGTAGAACAAATATTTTGTAATTCTCTGTCTTCTATCAAGGTCTACAATTTTTTTAACTTTCTTTCTTCTGAGATTACTGGCTCTTCATCTCTTGCATCGTTTAGGGAGAAACTTAAAACATCTATTACCAGTAATTACCTTCTGTTAAGCATGTAAAAATATGACTTGTCAGTGTTTCAGTTACCATGTTGTCTAGGTTTAGTGATCTTTTATTTCTTGGGAGGGACTCGACGTTCTACAAATCCCATGGTTTTCATTAGGTTCCCTCGCCATTTTTCTTTTTGTCATATATTTTTTCTACGTTAACCATTGTAATTTCTGTGTATTAATCATTATAATTTATTAATCATTGTAAGTTCATTGTGTGTGACAAATAAATAAATAAATGATTAAATAAATAAATAATAAATAAATCGTTTAGCTTTTGATATAACCTTTATAGCAACTGGTTACAGTTTTTCCGATTAAAGCGTCGCGTTCAAATATAATGAGCAAGCTTTCAAAAATGGCCTTCACTGCTTGAGTTGGAAAAACTGTGACTTAAGGTGGCACAATAGGGTTATGCAAGATCACGAAGCGCGCGCCAGTGACCTCAATCGTAAGCTAATATTCTAGTTCTTTTTGCTATTTTCCTAATCAAAACTACTGAAACATAACAAACAAGGGCCAAAATTTGCTGTTCAACAGTCTGATATCAAGGCTTTTAGTCTCAAATTAAAACTACTCAAACATCGCCATTTTTTGACGTCTGTTTGGCTTTGATTTCAATTTTCTTCAATTTCCTTCGGTAAAATTTTCTGATACGCTCAAACCGGGAAGAGTCTGGCAAGAAGAAACTTTTAAAACCGAAAAAAGTAGGGGTTGTCAAGGTAGTTTTTTCGTTTTTAGCATTTTTGTGTTTTTTGGCTGAGCGAAAACCTTGTCTTACAATTTTTTCCGATAAATTGCAAGCAAGGAAAGCTAATAAGGAATAACTTCTCTGCCAAATTTTAAGGAATTTCACCGAAGGAAATTCGAGAAATATGATAAGGATTTTTCTATTTTTCACCTCAAATCAGAATACAAACTCGCCAAGATCGCTAGTGGGCATGCGCGAATTTTCGAACCACGCGGTTTTGTCGATGAGCGACTCGACAATGGCGGTCTCATCAAAATACACACAAGACCTTTCCGTCCAAATCGTTTTCTTTACGTTTTCTTTTAAATGGTTTCTCTGTTTCTGCTTCTGGGCTGTAATTTGAGCTATATTGTTGACTTGTTCGCTGCTTTGCATGAGCTTGCGTCAGCTAGCGCGCGCACATTACTAAAGCTCGCATCATCGGTGCGCGCGCTCTTAAAACCCTATGGAGACACCTTAAAATGCATATAAAATTATTTCGCGGGAATGATTACAAACTCAACAATTTAGACTAATTCAGGTCACGTCCCAGTTCTTGGATTGGATAGGCAAAAACATATATTGAGGCAAGTAAGAAATTCTTGATGAATAGTCCCATATTAACCCTGATGAAAGATTGTTTCCCTTAGTTTTCTTTTTATTATGAGACAAAAAATTAAAACAATCGGTTTGCCGGGCTCCATACTATCTTGACTTAATTTGGCGGCAGTAAAATCAAGCTCGGTTGACTCAGTTTTATATTGATTGATTTTTGACGATGTTTAAAATTTGTCATTGTTTGCCATTCTCTGATCACTGATCGCTTAACGTAGTCATTACATTTACCACTTCGGATTCATTCTTCAAAGGTTTGACGTATTACTGAGTTAAAGCATTAGAAACGGCTTATTTTAATTACTTTATTTTGTGCGTTGCATGGATGTCTCTCAGAATATTGGCATAAGTATCAAAACAGTTAGCGATAAATAAAACGCAAACGGAGATGGCATGTTGCCTCGCGATCGTTAAAATAGAAAAACTTACTTCTTCCCAAAAATCCCAACGATGCTCGTCTTCTTCTGGATGCTGAAGGACGCAAAGGCGGCAGGAGTTGTGGCGGTTTTCGTGTTGGCGAAGAACTGCCAGACGAGAAGGGCATTAAGGCGTTCCGGGTATCATCCAGGATGGATGTGTAGAGATTCTGGGTCATAACAAAGTTGGCCAGCGTTGCGACAAGCGCAAGGCAAAATATTGCCTTGAAATTGACGTAGAAGAATACCGAATTGCCTCCCATAACTTCTTCTAGTGTATGAGGGAAGAAAACCACTTTCACTTACTTAACTGTGTTCTTTAGAAAATCGCACGAAAACTGAACGCGGTTGATATAGCTCGTGGCTTTTTTGCATACGACAGTTTGGCAAATACATAAAATAAATGATGATGGGAATTCTTACTGAAATTCTTTAAAAAATGGGAGTCTGGACGCGGTTTACATCATGCGCAACCAGAAAACTGTTAACTGAAGATGATATTTCTTGAAACAAGAAATAACTTTATTTCAGATCCAGCGCACTGTACAGGATGTTTTGTAATTGAGTGATTGATTTGTATTTCTCTTCCGGGTCGCGAACTGCTCAAGACACCAAGGTGTGAGCAGTTCCGTACAAGAAATTGTACACTAAATTTCAAGTTCGTCTCGACTATAACCTCTGTGGTGCGCGGGTAATTTGCAGCCCAATTTATTTCACCACTGTTTTCCAGTCCGCACTACAGCCACCATTGTAGATACGTTAAAATATTGACATAAAGACATAAAGGCATCTAAATGTACACAAACTTACTACTGAAATTTCAAATTAAATCTTTTAACCATTCGGTGGTTCTCTCGGTGCTTTCCAATTCGTGCGTCCAAGTCTGAGTCGAGATGTGATAATTCAACCGGTTATGGGATGAGAACAAAGCCTTTTTCTCCTTGACCCTCAATATTTCCCAAGCAAATTCCTGCTCCGACTAACCAGTATGCAAATTTCGGCTACGTGTCTACCAATGTGTTACCAATGTGTAAATGCATAGCCGAACAGAAATGCTTTTGCGCTATGCCTAGGAAATAATCATGAAATCAAACGAAGGAAATTGAACTGGAACATTAACAAACCAATACAGAAACATTCAGAATAATAAGAGAAACTACTTAACCTACTTTAGAAATAACGTCATCTCGTTTTAGGCCAGTGTCAAAAGTCGTGCTACACGGTAACTGCCGTGAGGAATAAAGTGATCGCATTTGGTAGGTGATTAGCGTCCCCACATTAGCACGACGTGTTCACTGAAACCAAGTCGTTCCAATGCGGTGTAGCGCGACTACTAGTAGCTCTGTCCCGGTACACGGCAGTAGCAAAACTTCGTTTCAAACGTCTTACTTTTTACTATCATGCTCAACTCGATTTATAAAAATTATAAATACCATGTAAACACTGATGTAAATTCACCATACATTACAAAACTTGGCTAAAAAACGGCCAAAACACTTTACCCATGCACGTGTCTTACGGCGGTTTGCTTTCAAAGTTCCAAAGATTTTAATTTGACTTATCAGTGAAACCAAGTCGCGCCTTATTAGTCGAGCTAGAGTCGAGCAAGCTTAGCACACTCAGTAACGCAACGTTTGAAACCGATCTTTCGTGATAATCAAGTGAGTATTCGCTGTCGCTATTGAATAAAATGAAAATCCGAAAAATTAATAAAACGGTCAAGATTCCGCATAAATGCTCGCGTGTACTTAATCGCCTTGAAAGCGTATTACCTAGTTAACTATCCCAGAATAAGCGGGCTTTTTGTTGTTACTTTGAAAGTACACATCTTCTAAACTGACGACAAAATCAAGCAACAAACACTACAAAGACTTTCAATCAGATTCAATGTTCATGTTTATCTATTTAATCCGAGTGCAATTGCAGTCTTCAAGCTATCCTAGCTAAGAAAACTCGGTTCGATAATAAATATTTTGGATCAGAGTCAGAATTGCGATAGTCTATACTGGCCAAACTACAGATGGGGTTCAGCCCTTACATCCGATTATCATCACTCTCTTTCTTGACCATCAAAACACCCTAACATTGCCGATATCCAAACGGCAAATAACAGTCAGTGAACAGTTAGTCTGAGAGTACTTTATCCACTACACGGCCCACGAGACGGAGATGACTGTATTAAAATCGTTATCTTTACACGTCACTGTAGTCTTAGCAGTACTTCGTCTCTTGTGAAAACATTACATATGACAGCACAGTTGTTTAGAACCCTCGCGGCTCTCCATTGAGTGGACGAAGAGACCGGTTTGAGTCGAAGGCGAGTAAAGCGAAAGCCATGATTAAGTTTGCCGTTATGCACCAAAGTCCTCAGCGTTAACGGCCCAAGGAGCCACGTTAAGAAGCTAATATTCCCGAGCGTTTTATGAGTGAATTAACTGAAAATGTTTATAATAATGGGAACTGAGAAAGTAGAAAAATGTTTGGGAATTTATAACACGTCTTCATAATTAGAGAGCAAAGCGACGCGAGTGTCAAGTGCCTCGGCGATTATCACTTCAGCCGGAAAGGCCCGCAGAACCATCCACAGTCGCCATTCCTTTCAGAGAGATGAAGGAGCGGAGCTCGATGATGATAAAATTTGAGAACGCGGAAATTAATATCCCGTTGTCTGGTAGGAAGGAACATAAAATATATGAAGGAATAACTGATACCAGGTCAAGAAGAAATCGAATCGATTGGAACTTGCCAAAGGTTCAGACCTCGGTATAAATAAGGACTTACTTGGTTCGTAATCGAAACTACAACATCCTCCATACTTTCAGACGATTCCAGATCTTCTGTGGATGTACTGGAGGATAATTCGTGATCGCTTTCATTCATATTAATAAAAATAGTCGCTCTCAAACTCTACTGGGTTCTCTTCAAAAATGCTTACGAAAACATACGAATGACGTCACGACCTTACAAACAAGACCTCGGACCCTTGTCTAACATTTTCGCGTGAGATGCCAAACTTTCGTCGCTCTTTAAAGTAAGCTCCCGCAAAGCTAGATCGTTTATTTTTCTATTAAAATATTCTTTATATTATTAATTTTCAAATTCAAGAAAAAAAGTGGTGGTAGCATTTCGTTTCATATACACTTTAAGATCGTTCACTGCAAGGCTGCAAAGTCTCCGGCAATCACTTCAAGTACCAGAGCTCACACTAGACAAATTCATGGTTATGCAAAGCAGATTGACGGCTTTGTAAACATCTCAGCGTATAAGCGCGCACACTCCCCCCTCTCCCCAAGGTGAGGTTTGTCAGAAAGCCATCGAAAGGCGAGTTTTGAGTAAAAAATGCCAACGTTATTTGTTGTGTTATGTTTGAAAGTGCAAATGAACTGCTTCAGGAAAGTTGGCAGCCACAGAGTGAATCACGAATTTTACCCAGCACAAATGAAGAGGCCAATTTTTACCAGACAAGTCCCTGGCTTCTGTCTGTTTTGATGGAGGTCTGTGATAATGGGGTCAAAGTGCTCATAATGTATCCAGTTTCTTTCCGTGCCTTATTGAGTACCTAATACATGTTCTTTCGTAGAGAAAGCAAGTCACACCTGCAAAATGGATTCAAAGTCAACTTTTAGCAGGACAGTGTGAAGCTTGGGGAATGTGGCTTGAAGTGACAAGAAAACCTCATAAATTAATGTGTCCAGGTAAGTCACATGCCACAAACTTCACATTTTCATTGCTTGTTTTATTCATGAGGGTACTTGAGCCTGGGTATTAGCTACGCCATGCTAACAAAGCCGAAACAGCTGTCCGTCGCTGCTATGATTCGCTCCGACGAAGGGCTAACGCTCGAAACGTCAGCCAATCGAATCCCTTCACGGTGGTCAATTTACGTTACCAACTCCGTTGATAAACCAAATTTTCGTCATCGCTGTTAATGCTCAGGCTCAGTCTTTGTTCTGGTAGGTACTGCCCGCTACCACGTGGCCTTAATGCCCAATGAGTGGCTTCCAGCTCACCTAGACACATTAATTTGTAAGGCATTCTTTCAGCAGGTCAGGTTCCCCTTTCAACCCCGAGAATTAAGGGTATTTCATCAACTATAACATTAGTTAATCTCAGTGTCGGGTTGAAGACGTACCTCTTAGCAGATGAATTAACGCTTGCACAAAGTAACCCAGAACACCCTTGAGCAAATACTCAGATGTGTTTTTGAGACAACCGATTTGGGGGTATGAAAGGGGAAGTCCATCTTGACAAACATCCGGATGTATCCTCAAAGTGGTTTGCAACCGATTTGTAGAGACACAGATAACAATGGTGAAACGAACAAATGCTGATGGACGAATAAAAGGAGCTAATCGCGTCCACCAGCATGGCGGCGATGACGTAACGTGCAAACCACCCTGTCCAAATTCTACTTGCTACACACTGTGGAAGTCTGCTTAAGTAGAAATAGCCGTCGTGATTAAGGCTCATGCTCGCTTAAACTGTTTGAGAATATTTTTGCTTTTATAGCTGCAAATTCAGTGAACTCTGAATAAATTGCTGCTTTTTTCTCTAGAAGAGAGAAACGACTTCCAATATCTTTACAAAAACTGACGGAAGTGTTACGAGAGCCCTCGTGGCTGGAATTATTACATCACATTATTATATCAACAAAATGACCAGCTCCCAGTTGGCTTGCCAGCTCAGTTGGTAGAATACTGCGCTGGTATCGCAGAGGTCATGGGCCAAACACCGTACAAGCCTGAATTTTTTTCAGGCTTTATTTTCACTACTGCTTAAGTGGTGTTCATAACTGCGATGATCATTCACATATTCATCCTTTAATCCGCTTCAAATATATGATCTTCATATATTCATTCTCACAACGATGCTAAAGCTAATAAGTGAATATCCTGGGCGTTTTCCATTTACCAAGAAATTCCGGAAATTCCGGTTGGGATGTAAATGGAACACATTTTTTTGGTTCGTTCCAATGGAAAATTTCCGAAATAAACGGAACTTCTGAAAAGGTAGTCCTGTTTTCCCGTTGGAAACTTTCCGATGGAAAATGCGTGTTCCATTTACGAGTTTCACAAGGTTTCACCAGTTCCAGGTCTTTCACGGCCATATCTTTGGTAAGATGGCGGCTCCTTCTTCGGTCACCTCGAATAGTTTTATACGAATGCCTCGTGTGTCATGGACTAGCACCCGATCTTCATACTTTAATGAATCAGAATTGTGTGATGTATACCAATGGTAAGCAGAATTTATTGAAGAAAACATTAAATTTTGCCCGAGGGTTCTTTGAGTAAGCTCATTCCGATTGTTTCCCGCGTAATACTTTGCATCTGAAATTAAACAATGTCTTTCGTTATTTTCCTTTCACAGTAGGCGTTTTAAGTGCGGCTTTGCCATACAACCAATAAGAGCATCTATGAGGAATCTTCCATTGGCTTCATTTCCCTGCACGAAACTTCAAGGGTCCGCCTCGAGTCGCCCTGAAGTGGCTTGTGATATTCATCTATGAAATATCATAGCAATATATTTTTGAAAAACCCTTCGTTTTGGCGATGATCGCGCCTCATATTAGCTGCAATCGCTGCGAGGATAGGAATGCCATCATCGTCTTCTCAATTTAAAAGACCTTCTGCATAGACAACTCTACAGTTTCGTTTAAGACATCTTTGTTAATATTTGGAAGTTTAGCGGGAAAGTGTGGAGCCTGGGAATGAATGGAACGTTTGCCAAATGGAACACGTTCTTCACCGATGGTCATTTCCTATCGAAATTTCCGGAATTTTTTGGTAAATGGAAAACGCCCCCTGTCTTCTAACACGGGCTGCAACGTTTTTCTGAATGTTTTCTTTTTCTACGACAGTGCGAGGTATCATCGAGTGGAACAATTCACCACTGGAGCTTAGGGTAACAAACGTGACTATAATTTATCAAATGTTCAAGCAAGCAACCGTGGACTATAATTTAGCTGCAAGTCACCTCTAAGTGGACAAACAGTGACTGATTTTCGTTTTGTTTCTTCTTTCATTATTACGTTTTCGTTTTAACAAAGCATATAGAAGTATTTTGGCTTTGTTTTGCTCGGGTACACGATAGTTTGCATGCATATGCATGGCTTTAATAATCTCAAACTTCGTTGTCATGCGAGGGTCAACCCATGCAACTGATAATTTGCCTCTCGCAAGAGGGCACGAGCCGGACAGTCACTAATGAGTGTTGTATAGCCAAATATCCAGTTTTCAATTTTCATTTACTGCATTCTTCCACTAAAATCCAACTACAAATAAATTTTGGAACCGTTTCTAAAATACCGTTAGATACCACGCGTATGCCAAAGTTGTGGTATTAAAAAAAACATGCAGTTCTCTCTGCACCAAACGTCCTGTTTAGCTGTAGTTGAACCGTGTCATTGTTTTGCGTCGTTTCTTTTGTTTTGTTTGTTTACTTTCTACCTCAAACTTATTAATTAATCTAATTATAGGCTATTTTATTTTATATCTTGATTTCCACAAAGTAGTCTATCATGTCTGCCTGCCATTTAAAATTAAATAATAATAATAATGATGATGATGATGATGATGATAATGATATGTTGTATTAGATCAGTACTAGATTAGGTGTGCGAATACTATTAACCCTGTGGGTTTTCTGTAAAAATGTATCATTAATTTGCATTACTGTATTTGTGGAAATAAAGAAACCTTTGCCGACAAACGGATGTTTTATACCAAGCGCAATACTATTCTGACTTAACTAACACGATTGATTCAAAGTGAACAGCTTATTTAGGATGGGTCAGTCAACCATCTGAAGAATTTGACCAAATGTGGAAACATTAACCTGAATCCTATATTGCAAATTGCACATGTAAAATGATATACATGCATAGGTTCTAAAGCTAAGAACTGTACCACGCAGATACGAAAAACCACTAAGAAAACAACCTTTACTCCTTTAGAAGTGTTCAAAGAATATGTGGAAACCTCTTCCTCATCTTATGCAGTGGCACCGGACCCCGAGGAAAGGGTTTAAGGTTTAAAGGTTTATTAAAAGAAAATTAATAGAAATATTACAATTTAGACTGACCTGCAGGTAGCTTAGCTAATCGTGGCATAGCCTGCACACAGGCTCTTCATTTGGGCTCATTTTGGCAATTCAGATGTTTTGCTTGCGAATGGCGCGCGGTTGGGGCGAAGCAGGCTCTTCTTTCCCTCTTTCGCCCCAATCCCTTAGCTTTTGACCGAGCGCAAATCTCAAGCAAAATCGAGATTTCGCGCCCAAACGAAGAGCCTGTATGCAGGCTCATCGTGGAAGGCCAGTCTATTGAAACAGAGGCAATTATATTACAGTACAGGATTGAAAAAGAAATGAGATTGAACAAAAAAAAAAAAAAAAAAAAAAGAGAGAGAGCTTGAGATACTAAGTTACTAAAGGTACTTGAAATTGTGTCTTCTCTAATGATTCTTTAGATCAAATATTATGTTATCGATTTCAATGTAACTATCTTCAGTTTTAAGAATGTCAAATAGTAGCGGAGCACCATACTTATAGAAACCCGTCAACTGCTTTTCTCATGGTAACCTTGGCTAGCGGTATTGCTCGTGGGCGCGTACGCACGACGACGACGGAGTTGCCCAATAATTAATAATATCCTAATAATCATCATAATAATCCAACATGGCGGCTATACTCCACCTGGCCCAACTGACCAGCTAGTTTACAGCGTACGTCTTTGATACTGGACATTCCTCTTATAGCCAATTGACACCTGTCAAAACAAGGTATCCGCTGACCAGTGTCACGTGACCATATCGCGGGCTCAAGTTAAGAACTCATCGAGGTCAGCTGTTTTTTTTTTAATTTGACCGCTGATCAGGTATTTGCTTTCGACTGGATCGCAGGCTCAAGCCAGGTGTGGGACACCCAAACCAAATAGAGGCTTTTAAATTTTTCGCGCGCTTTCTGCGGCTAGTAATTTCACATTCAGTTGGTTTCTTCATTTTGAGCAAAACAACTTCATCTTCTTCGAGGGAAGTTTGTCTTTAAATTCGCGTAAAAAGCAGAAAAATCAAAAACTTGTCAAAAGATACTCCGGAAGGTGAATTTTCAAGTGATGAAAAGAAGGGCGAAAGATTTTTCTCAGCAAAAGCTTCAAACTTGGATCGATTGTGCGGTTGAAAACAGTATAATTCAACGCTTCAAGGGCTTTCACTTTACCGCGGCATCTCGCATCTCACCAAGAAAGGTCACTTAACAGTTCACGGTATTAATGGGAGGAACGAGTTGCTTAAACTCTGTGGAAGAAACTCTTTCTTTGGACAAACCGTTTGCTATTTTTGCGGATGCTAATTTGTGCTTTACTGAAGCTTACGTATTTTCAAGTGGTAGAAACCTCTACAACTCAGCGCAGGAGAGTGAAGTAAATTAAATAAATAGAAGCTTAACATTTGGTTTAATCGTTGTTACTTTTGTTCAGAAATGAAACTTGTATTTTTCTCTCGAATGGATATAAATAACAATTATCTCTACTCGTTTTGGACGCAAAGAAGTAGTTGGATTGTTTGTTTGTTTTGTTACATTGTTTTCTTTGCAAGCGAACGAGTGTTTTTATTTGGCTTGGCTGACTGTTTTTCGAACTTGGTGCCTCAACAGCGTTAAGAAACTTTTGCCCTTATCTTATTAACACGTAATCGCAATGAGTCCTTGTAAAATTAAGAATTAAAGGCGGAAACTCAAGCTCGAGTGAAAAAAAAAAAAAAGTCGATCAAATGCATGTGCATGTGCACGTCTCAAAGTCTGAAATAAAGTTTCAAAATGCTGTCAAAAATGTCAAAAACCAGAGCGCTTCACTCGTCATTTGAAAAAACTTTTAGAGATCTTCGTCGAAAGCGGCCTGTAAACAACAATTAAGTTTCGCCGTCTATAAACACTTCGTCTTAATTTGTTTGAACCGGTAAGAATCAGCGTTTGGATGTTAAAAACAGTGAAATGGGTTGACTGGCTGGCTGGCTTTGATAAATTTTATAGTGGATGGGTCTGCGAGATACCGGTAAATGCTCGTGTGGTTTGGCAAGCGCTTTCTTCGTTAATTGGATGATGTTTTGCCACTGAGAATCATTAATTGAAGAAGGTTCTTCGGAAGACATGGGAAGTAACAGTAAAACTATCAACGCACTTTAGTGCTTTGATGCCTGTTCACTGCTCTTAACGATCAGGTGCGGACGTCTTTTTTTTTCTTTTCTACGGACATTTATGTCTAAATTTAAAGATATTTTTGTTACTTGTCTAATTTCTCCACCTTCTCCAAGAATCTTCGAAGAAATATTATTCGTATTATGCTTTGTTTTCTTGTAATATGTTTGTTGTTCTGTTGTTTCTGAACCGCAGTCAATTCCTGTTGACTTCTGTAAACGATCAGTTTGTGCCCTTTATTTTCTTTTCTAGGGGCATTTATGTCAAAATAAATACCGATTTTTCTAACTTAATCAGTACAAGCTATTTTCATTACTAGCTAGTCTTGTTTAATTTCTCCACCTTCTCCTTCTTCGAGCAAACACTCGCATCGTACTTTGTTCACTTGTAGAGTTTTCTTTATCCGCTTTTGAATTCCTTACGCTTTCATCTGAAAGTTGTTAGGACTCAAGAATGTCTATCTTTTTTTTTTTTTTGCAAACGTTTGCTATCGAAAACCCTTCGTTTTCCCCGCTGCTGTTCAATTGTTTTGAACACAAATTGAACTGGCCCAAATAAAGCCATGCGAAGTTGCTGGGTGAGATTGTGCAGCTCCGATTCTAGGCCTGGCCTGACTAAATATATATATAGCCTTCAGCTTTTCTTTTTTTAATCGCCGCATAACAGACTGGAATGGTGTTCCATCGAATATACATACATACATACATACATACATACATACACACACACACACACACATACATACATACATACATACATACATACATACATACTTTATTTAACAACGCAGGTTAAAAAGATGGCAGCAAAAGCTGATGTGGACCTGCTATGTATAAATAAATTACAAAATACACTAACTATGTGATGGAACTATGAAAGTAATTACAATAATAATTATTCATATTAAGCCAGATATAGGTTACAAATACTATTTAACAAATAAATATCTAAAATAACTCTAAAAATATGTAAAATCGTCAGTGTTTTTAAATGTAATGGTAGAGCTACAACCAAAAGATATTCTATCAATACATTTAAAGTCTTTTTTAAGATTTGCTTTAAACAATGCAAAAGAAGGTAAAGACTTGATCTTGACGGGTAGACTGTTCCAAATTATGCTGGCTCGATGAGTGAAGGAATCATTGTTTCCTTTCCAGTAAGTACGGGTTAGATCGAATTTAAAGTGTATATGACACGAAGTTTTTTATTGGCTTTTTTCTTTCGTTTATATGCATAAAGAAAGTATTCATGATTTACAAATGTCTAAAAAAATTTTTCGGCGATTTTTAGGCTCCAAAACAGGCAAATTTTAGCTTAAAATTTTGTCGGGAACTGGGGACGACTTTTCCACGAAGTGACGTCACGTTGTTTGCACGATACTCAGCTGTTAGCAAAGACATGTGAATTACTTGGCTTGCTTAGCAGTGTTTGGAGACTTTGAACGCATTAAAATGTCTAGCGATACAGATACAAGTAATTCGTATGATCCTATGGAAAGTGGAGAAGAATGTTGAGAATCTTGCAAACAACTTGACGTCACAAAGGTCACGTGACAGGGGTTTTGGCCGCGCGCTGCTGTGACAAATTTTTTGGCAAAAATAGCGCGAATTTTGATCGAAAAAGAGGCATTTAACTTTTTTTTCGCCGATTTTTAACGCTCAAACCGTTATTTATACGTGTCGAACTACCAGAAAATGAAATAAAAAATTTCGTGTCATATACACTTTAAGGTTATCTCTTAAATTGTAGTTTGTTGCATGTTTAGTAAAGAGATTTGTAATACTAGGTGGTGCTAAGTTATAATAAACTTGGTAAGCTATGCTTGCCAGTCTCTTTTTGTAAAAATACGATAAGGGGTGCCATTTTACTTTAGATAAAACTTTATGTTTTGGGATAGAGGGACTGAGATTATGAATAAGTCGAGCAGCACGGATGTGAGATTCCTCCAAAATCTGTAATGAACTTGAGCAGCCTCACAGAGAAATACAATAGGTTGTGCTTGGTAGTATGCTTTTGAAATAGATGGATTCTAAGGTGGGGAGGTCAAAAGACTTAATCTGTTTAAGTTTGTTTATTTTTGCATTAAAATTAGCAGCAATGGATTTAATATGGGGCGTCCAGCCAAGCTTATTGTCTAATGTCACTCCCAGACTTGAAGATTGAGTTGTACAGTTAATCAGATGATTGTCCAAGGTTATAGATGGAATTGGTCCAACGAAAGAAGACTTGGATATAAACATAATTAAAAAACATAATTTCCGTTTTAATAGGATGAATTGACATGCAGTTGAGTCGTGCCCAGCTATGTAGTTGTTGCAAAACTTTTTGGATGTGGACAACGATAGAGTCAACGGAGTCACCAATCACAAAAGCAGTGGAGTCATCGGCAAACATTTCCATATTTGAAGAGTTGGATGAATCCAGACAGCTTGGGAGGTCATTTGTAAAGATGGTAAAAAGTCTGGGACCCAGTAAGGATCCCTGTGGAACCCCCGAGGGAATCTTCATTGTTGTAGAATTGTAGCCGTTGATAGAGACATATTGATTTCTGTTACGGAGATAATCTAAGATCCAGTTTAGGGCATTATTGTAGATACCAGAAGCTTGCAGCTTGGAAGGTAGGAGATGATGGGAAACACAGTCAAACACAGTCATGCATGCACCTTCTTTAAGCAGTTTTAAGTCCTATCTATTACATTATTTGTGTCAATTTTATATCAGATGCAGCTTGTCAGTGACAAGTATGTAATTTAATTAGGTTAGCTTTGGATTGTATTAAATTCTACTTCTTAAGTTTTAGTGTCAATCTCAAATCAGGGGTGACTTGTAAGAGACAAGTATTCGATTTAATTTGATTAGGTTAGCCTTGGGCCACGTATAAATTTCACCTCTTAGTTTTTAGAATGTGTAATATTAGATAATATTCTTTGTATGGGAATTTAGTTTCTCCCAATTATTCTCCAGTCATGCACTTTTTTGTTTTGTATCAACTTAGTTGTATTCGCATGACAAAGTATTATTAAACTTAAAACTTAAAATTAAACTTAAAGTAAGCTCTTTCTCATCAATGTACACATCCTTTCGAGTTCCTTCTCCTGCATACAGTCTTTCAGTTAATTTTATTAGTAGCTGGTCACACAAATTTTGTGGGATGTTTGAATGACATTTCGCATTAATGTTAAATGGGATTTCTGATGTTTGATGAAGTATGTTGTGCAATTTCAAATGTACATAGAGAAATGTGAGACTAGTCCTTATCTTTCTTGCAAAATAGAAAATTAAGTTAATTGGCTAACACGGACTTCCAGCACTTTTGCTTTGATGAATCATTACTTTAAATCCTCATACTAAATTGTTAGTGGTATCAACCAAATGCCCAATATTTTATTATCAAGTTGCTTGGTCTTGCACTTGGCTGGCCAGAAGAGCAGCTGGATTTCTTTTTGAAAACACTGTAGGTGCATTGATTGATGAGCTTAATGTTATCAAGCAGTTTTTCTGTGATAGTAAGGTCAAGAAGTAATTGATCAAAGAAATATCTTGGTCTTAATTCATATCATCTAAATATTTTTATTGATTTCATTGTATCTTTCTTTCAAATTTTTTTTATGAGGCATACATATATCCAGAGGATACACAATTTCTGATTTCCGACTGTCTCATGGGAGGCTGTGGATAATTGAAATTGCATTCATTATGAAGTGATGATCTGAATCACTATATATCTTAATTGTGATACTGATTCAAAGGAGCAATCACCATGCAGGCTTCTCCACCAATTTCTAGTGGCTCTAAACCATAACTAAGTAGCCTACAGTTGAACGGGGAAACAGACCTGTCCTTAGGTATTGCTCTAAGATGTAAAGAAATGTTTTGTTTTAAAAATTTATAGATGCAGACTAGAGTTGCAGGTTCTTTTTTAACAAGGTATTAAAACCTAAGTCAATATTTTTATTTTGCTTTTTTAACATCTCCAAACTAAATTTGTAAAGGAGTTTTTATTACCTTACTCAATAGAACACTTGTTTTCAGGAGGGGTGGGGGGTCCAAATCCGTAAAAGGGGATTCATATCTGCTAGCAGTTCTGGACCTGATCCACAAGCAGATCTGGACTGGACAGTGCAAATCCTCGGGGGGTCCAAATCCACTGTGCCACTGGCTCAGATCACCTTTCCATACTATTTTTTACAGCATTGGGTCTGTAGCTTGAGTGAGGTCAGATGGGTGATATGACAAGCAGACTATATGTAAATGCCAGTAGAAAAAGAATGCTTTTGGAGCTCCGCTTTTAGCCTTGGCTAAATATGTATATTACTCTTTTCATTTCTTTCTTAAAACTATTTTTTGGCAACAAATGAATAAAGGGGATTAGTTTCTAAAGAAACTGTGGTGCTGCGTCGGTGCATGGGGGAGTGAAACACGAAAATTTGGTTTATCAACGGAGTTGATAATGTAAATTGACCACCGTACAGGGATTCCATTAGCTGACGTTTCGAGCGTAAGCCCTTCGTCGGAGCGAATCGAGGAATTGTGGGTTGTGTATGGTTTATATACAGAAAATGGAGCTACGCTATTGCTGGTAACATGGTAACGTGAAAAACAGGAATAAATTAATCGAATGAAAAGCGCTCGTTGATACCGTGGGGAT
The DNA here is from genome assembly GCA_016490735.1 of Pachyseris speciosa. Lineage (NCBI taxonomy): Eukaryota > Metazoa > Cnidaria > Anthozoa > Scleractinia > Pachyseridae > Pachyseris > Pachyseris speciosa. The sequence continues at coordinate 64,746 of JAEMWC010001105.1, read as the reverse complement.
TAAGAGTGCCGATTTGAAAGATCAATTTTTGCTCGAGATTTTTACGGCCTTCCGTGGTACCTTGATGTAGGGAAAGGCCGGAGATCGACATGTGTTGTTTGGAATGGCTAGGGAGATTAAAATGCCGAGCGACTGGTTTGGATGTATCTTTGTCATCTTTCTCAACACCACGAAGATGTTCTCGGAATCGGTCACCTAGTCGTCTTCCTGTTTTGCCGGTGTATAACTTTTTGCATAATGTACAGGTCATGCAATAGATAACATTTGCGGAGGTACACGTGAAACGATCAGTGATCTTAACAGATCGCTTAGGGCCCGATATTTTGTCAGTGTTTTCCTTTTGTGACGTCTGTAGTGCTGACTGTTGATCAATCTGCTGGGCGCGGTGATGGCCCGATTGAACCACAGAATCAGGATAGTCACGTTTCTCGAAGAACTAGCACATTTCCTCTGATTTGTTGGAAAAATCAGAGTCATCACTACACAGACGTCGAAGTCTAAGAAATTGAGAATAGGGAATGGCGTTTTTGACATGAGATGGATGTGAAGATGAATACAACAAATAACTGTGAGAATCGGTGGGCTTGCAATGCACACTGGTACATAAACCGTTGCCGCTGATAAAAACTTTGATATCAAGAAAGGCCAGCGAAGTTTCCGAAATTTCCCAGGTATATTTTAGAGCCGGATGAAAGGAATTTACGGCGGTTATAAATTGATTGATTTCCTCCTTGCTCGACGAAATTGCGCCGATGCGCCGATGTAGCGACCGTAAAGTTCAATACAACGGTCCTAAACCTGAACTTTACGGCGGCTACATTGACGACTGCATCGGCGCAATTTGGTAACCACTGAAACCGTCAGTATACCACGTGAACGCTCTTAAAGGAGGCTGAAAAGTGGGCGTTCCCCCTTTCCACGAGGAATTAAGCGTACTGTTCCGCATAAATTGTGGAAATGAATCATATATGAACTGCGGAAATGAAATCAATTGACGGAACCCACGACGTCAGTGGCTTCGTAGCTCAGTTGGTTAGAGCATCGCACCGGTAATCGCGAGGTCACGGGTTGAAACCCCGTTGAAGTCCTGAATTTTTTTCAGGCTTCTTTCCGCAATTGCATAAATTGCGTTCACAACTGCGAAGATCATTCTTCATTTGAAAATGAGCTAACGTGCACACCACCCAGCAAAATTCCACTTGCTACACACTGTGGAAGCCTGATCAAGTTGAAATAGTCGTCCTGCATAAAGCCCGTGCGCGTTTAAACTGTTTGAGAACATTTTTTGCTTTTATGAGCTGCAAACTGAACCACCCGAGTGAATAAAAGTACTTGATTTTTTCTCTCTAGAGAGAAATATACTTGCAATTCCTAACCGAAAAACGGTGGTGTTACGAGAGCCCTAGTGGCTGGAATTACGTCACACTGTTTTCCAAGTGTACACTACCTTTTTTATGGATAGAATCTTTATGTTTAAACGGAACGTTTGGAAACGTTTCCGGAACGTTTCCGAACGGAACGTTTGGAGTTAGAAGGGAGCTTTAGCATTGACGACGGCAACGGCGAAGTGAACGCTATAAACAGAAGGTTTAATAAGTAAAGAAAATCGCTCTGCACGCGCGTTTTACATTTTGGTACGCTTCTCTGGCGTCATATTCAAAACAACAACGTGACTAGGCCGCGCACTTGAGCACTATCTATTTAACAATTAGATTATGAACTCGAGATTTCTATTGCGTGATAGTTGATGAGGGCGCAGCCCGAATCAGCTATCACGCATAGAAATCGAGAGTGAATAATCTAATTGTTCTGTTTCATTTTCTGTTTATTGATATTCAAGTAAGAGTTACAAAATAAATAAAAATTATACATAAACACACATATCAACTTCCTCTGCTCGCATATAGCTTAGCTAATCGAGGCGGGCAGAGGAAAACAAACATAAGGTGATTCAGTAGGAAGAGATTAAAAAAAGGAAAGAAAAGGAAAGGAGAAGGAAGATAAATCTATATAATCGATACAAAAAAGATGAACTAGAATTATTACAATTCAACTTTACAAAATTACAAGCTTATATTAGATTTCATGACATCTTGCTTACTTTATTAACTAAAGTAGGTGTGTCAACATAAGTATCCTCTGATTCCAAAATATGTAAAAGAAGCTCATGTAGAGAAACTATATATTTGTGCTTAGGGAGTAGCACCAAATCTAGAAAAAGAATCTTTTAACTGATTTGTCCTGGAATATTTAATGTTAAGAATACCAGTCTTTGAAAATCTAGTATTATAGCTATGTACTTGTGTAGGATGATTGTTTTAGTACAAAGCTACTAGTCGTTCAAAACTAAACAAGTAAATTATCAAAATCCTCCTCGCAGACACTTCAAAAACGCGAAGAAGCGGCCGCCATTTTGTTGACAGCCGCTACTCACTATCCATCACAGAATAGATAGCGAGTAGCGTAGCCAATCAGAGAACGGCATTCGTGATAGAACGCTAGTAGATTTATACTAAGTAAAAAATACGGTCAGTATAGACGTTATTCATAAATGGCGGCTGTTTTATTTTTCCTTTGTTATTGTGCAAATTAGCCTACCAAGCCTCATATTAGTGCAAGAATTCTTTTTAATTTAGCACATGGTAACGAGGTTTGGTAGGCTAATTTGCACAAGGACAAAAGAATAATGAATTGGCAGCCATTTATGAATAACGTCTATGCACAAGGTGACCTCAACTAAAAGCCTGGTGGTTTCTAGAGGTCACCTTGCCACATATTGTACTCTTATAAACTGTTAATATATTAGAAAAAAGGCAAATAAAAGTGATGATGACGATGACGATGACGATGACGATGACGATGAAATGACTAAATTCAAGGTTTGTCCTCGGAGAACGTGAGTGTGAGCGCATGACCGAAAATTGTTGTTCTTTTTCTTTACTCGAACGGCACTCATATTAGTTTACTTCCTGTATAGTGCGCGAGCATTTTACAAGTTCTGGCCAAGTTGGAATAAACGCGAATGAGTTGAAATACCTGGACGGTATATTTTGTAATGGCGTTTCCATTTCCGTTGCCGTCGTCAGTCGTTGCTTTAAAAAATTCATAAAGGTCCCAAATATCTAGTGACAACGAATTTTCCCAATATGGCTAAATTCAATAATTAAGAGAAGCAAGTGCATTTTCCAGATTAAACGAAATAATCACACCTGTTTGTCTTGTTTACTTTGATTACTCCGCTGTCTCGCAAGTTGGAAGCTGCTGAAGGTTTTCATTTTATCCGACCGCTTCAGGACTGACTCGGCAGGAAGCTTTATTGCACATACATACCACACAATAGTTCATCCAATAGGGTTGCGACACTATCCCCGCCACTGAAATGTAGAGCTTATAGAAGCTTCGAGGCTACCCTCATCCCGCTTCCTGGCCCCAATAGTCCAGTTTCGAGTTGACCATGACTGCTATATAAAAGCACTGAGAACGCATTTATACAGGGTTAGCCTCAACCGTCCTAAAGTAAAATATTCCCTGGTACAGGCGGGAAATTAAATTTGAAAATTAAACAATAGACAGAGCTGTAAACAAGTCATCTTCTCGCTGGAATTTGTGAATATTTTACTTTAGGTCGAGGCTAACCCTGTACAAATGCGTTCTTAGTACTTTTATTCAGCGGTCATGGCGAACTCGAAACTGGACTATTCTAACAGTGCCCATTCCCCAACACAGCTTAACTCTTTTCCATCCAACGTCACACATATGTGATGATAAATACTGCTTCCTTTTTATGGTTTATTTCTTGTTTAAAGTTTGTCAGAACGTTATAATAATTGTGTGAATAGGACCAACTGTGTTTTAGCAATCATTAAAGCTAAAAATAACGACTACAATACCAGAATTCCGCTGCATATCACCGATCGTTTAACAGCAAAGCCCAAAATGCTTGTTTTTTGGCCAGAGAATAACACCAAAATTTACACATTTTTGTGGCCAACTTTTTAATAAGAAAAACTGCCCAAATATCAAGATTCTACATTTACAGCAAACCTCAAGCTCTCTCCTTATTATCAGCTATGAAACGTTTCTCTCACATTTGGTGCCTGCCACGTTTCAGCCCGTTTCTGAGATCCAATCTTGTGTGTCTTAACTGGACTCGTTCACGGCCGAAAAGAATTCTGGGAACTGTAACCACGCCGCGAGCATAGAACTCTCCTTCAGTTCATTACATAGTTTTTCGATAAGTGCTGAGCCACCCGGTGCTACCAGCAAAATGTTGCATCGATGAGTATTTTTAGCGGTCAGAACTAGCCCACATTGCCTCGTTAGCTCCCCGAATCCACTTGCAGAAAGACAAGAGAGACAGGTTCCATATCGAGCCACCATCATCACAACAGAGCGTGTTTGGCATCTCCATCAACATAAAACCGCCTCTCACCTCTGGTTTCTTTCAAAGGCTTGCCTTTACCCACATTCTAGCTTAATGATGCCAGCATGGGGGCTTCTGCAGAGGAAAATGGCTCAGAAAAGCACTCTAAAACTGACAATTGCACCACAGTCAAGCGATTCCACTGACTCGACAAACAACAGCCACTCGGGTGCATCACGTGACTCTAAAGCCTGGGTCCCCAGTATTTCAAGACAGCAGATATTTTCATAATAACTCCATATATGAAGAAGTTAAGAGCCCCAGACCATTTATTGCCCAAAATCTGGTGAAATAAATAGCACCCACTTGGATCGAAAAGGGTTAAGGGAAACAATGGATGTCACGTGACCAAGTATTTGACACCTTCAGGGAACAGAAATAGTAATCCTTGACTGAGTTATATGGTTGGGTTGGGATTACATACATAACGTCAGCTGCTTTGCCCTCTGGGTCAGTTCCTTGGCTTAGGGCTAGGTTTGGGTTCGGGATGATCTTTGGGCCTCCACAAGTCACGTGACATGCATTCTCACCACACTGCAACACCGTCGGGCAACTGGCCGCAGGGCGTTGTCCTTATTGAACCCAAAACATTTCGCACTAACATAGTAATTTCAAAAATTTACCACCCCTCTACTTTCATTTTGCAAGTTTAAAACTATATTAAGCTCGCCAAAGCCTTTAGCAATCAACCCCCCTCTCTAAATCCTTATTCTTTACTTGGTTTTGTACAAAACGTTCTGGTGTTACTACTAGCATGGATTCTTACCAGTTTAGATATTTTGCAACATCGAAATGCCAAAATAATAGCAAATGGTAATGTTGATTAAGCCACAACTCGCAAAGCTGTTGCGTTTACGAGTCAAAGGTAAAGAAGGCCCCAATCTTAACTTTGGTGTACTGCAGCCAGCTGAAAGTTGTATATATAATACAACCGTGCCCTCCCTAAGAGAACGAGGGTTTATGAGGTCATCGCACAGTCCAACCAACCCACCTTATCACACGGCTTCACTCTAGCGTATAAATTTCATGCGCGAACGATACTGAAATGAATATCAAGCCCGAACTTTTCAGGGTTTATTTTCACTACTGCTGAAGTAGTGTTAATCACTGCGATGATCATTCATATATTCATTCTATAATCCGCAGTTCAAACATAATCTACGCAGGTCAAAAATACAATCTATTTCAGGGCAACGTTCTTCTGAATGTTTTCGTTTTCCCCTCTCGGAGAGGGGGAAGGGGGGGGGGGGCACTTCCTAGTAATTGGCTAATTGGGATGTGCTGCTGGATGGCGTCGCATTTTCACCAATGAATTAACTATAATGGAGTTGCATTTTCAATAGAGTTACCAGAATGGGGCCGCACATTTTCGGGATTTTGGGCTGGGAAATGTATCCGAATGTTTGTACTGTAGGTGAAAAGTAAAGTGTTCTACATTCAGTTTAACAAATGTGTCAGTTCATTTTAGGATGACTTAGTACTTGAAAGGCTTTACAAGGTAGATGAATAAACAGAAAGTGACTAAGTTGGGATTACGAAGATTACATTTTCCCAAAAGTGACTAAGATGGGGTCTATATTTGGCCACAGAATAGACTATAATGGGGTATGGGTTCTGAGAGGCCAGCGGCACATACCCAGCACAAATTTACCCAAGCACCAAGTACCCCCATCCCGGCTTTTTCCACGACAGTGCGAGGTATCATCTACTAAAACATACGTGACTATAACAGTTTAGCTTCAATCACCTCCAAGTCGACAAACAGTGACTAATTTTCGTTTTTTAACGTTACGTTTTTGTTTCTTCTTTCATTATTACGTTTTCGTTTTAACATAACATATAGACGTATTTTGGCTTTGTTTTGCTCGGGTACACGATAGTTTGCATGCATATGGCTTTAATAATCTCAAACTTCGTTGTCATGTGAGGGTCAACCCAACTGAGAATTTTGCCTCTCGCTAGAGGGCACGAGAGACAGTCACTAAAGAGTGTTGATGGTCACATATCTTAGCCAATTTTCAGTTACTGCATTCTTCCACTAAAATCCAACCACGAATAAATTTATGAGCATTTTCTAAAACTCCGTTAAATACCACGCGTATGGTTTTCCCAAGTTGTGGTATTTTAAAACAAACCTGTGTTCTGTCTATACCAAGCGTAATACTTTTGTGGCATCGCGGAATTTTTCCCGCTCTAAGAAGGCATCTAACGACGGACGGATGACCAAAATCCTGTTTTATGTTTTATCCAAAATCTAAAATCGGAAAAAGTAACCAAAAAAGATTACAACAGAAGCACAAGCACCGCCAAATATTCTAAATCTTTCTGTAGAACTTCTAGCATACACAAATATGCTACCCGCTCGTCAACCTCTCAGAACGTTTTCAGTATTAAAAATTCTAGAATCGACCTACAAAAATACTCTTTTTCACGTGTTGGAGCAAAAGTGTGGAATGGGATACCTGAAAGAATAAAAAAAAAGTTGCCAAAAAATAGTTTTAAGAAAGAAATGAAAAGAATACTATTTGACATTTTGAAAACTGAAGATAGCTACACTGAAATCGATAAAATAATATTTGATCTAAAGAATCATTAGAGAAGGCACAAGTGAAAGTACTTTTATTATCTTAGTATCTCAAACTCTTCCTCTCTCTTTTGTTTTGTTTTGTTTTGTTTTTTTGTTTTTTGTTTTGTTTTGTTTTTTTTTTTTTTTGTTTGTTGAATCTCGTACAAATACACTTATCTGTTTTTTCTCTTTCTTTAATCCTGTACTGTAATATAATTGCCTCTTGATCTGTTTCAATAGACTGGCCTGCCACGATTAGCTAAGCTACCTGTAGGTCAGTCTAAATTGTAATATTCCTATTCATTTTATTTTTAATAAACCTTTATGAACCTTATGAACCTTTATGAGCTCCTTAGCTGTAGCACCACCAAATTTTATTACTAATAATATATTTCATTAGATTTGTCGCTCAAATAACATAATACTCTCTATCCAGAAGGAAGATCAGGTATAATTGCGACACAGGTTTTCCTCTCTATATAAACTAGTATATACTGGTTTACGTTAAAAATACTGGTTTACGTTAAAAATGTCGTCCTACTCACCATTGTAAAGAAATTAAATCAGTTTCCTCCCTCTGTATATACCCGTCAGCAATTGCTTATCATATTTTCTCTACCCAACACCAAAGTAAAGCAATTGGGATTTAAAAAAGTAGAAATCAGGGTTTCAATCTAAATCAACAGTTCTTCAAAGGCGAGTAAAGACCCTTCACCCCATATTGTGTGCGTTACACAACCATCAGCCTCACGACTTGACTGACAGTCTTCTTCGATGTTTGGCCGGTGATGGTTGCCAGCACTTCTCCGACTTTGCCTCGTTCAGCTGACCTCGGTGCATTAAAGGTGACGGAGACATAATTCTTGCGCCCTTGGCGAACAAGGATGGAAGAATGGGGAAGAGAATGGACAAATTCCATGCTATCTTTGATCTTGACGTCAAACTTTTCGGTTCGCCCTGTGTTGTACACCACAAACAAAACAAAACCACTGCCTCCAGCTGGAACAGTGAACTCGTTTCTGGCGTAAAGAACTCTGATCAGGGCGTGGCTGGGGTAAACTATTTTACGAGAACTTCGTTCAAGGTTGTACCCTCTCTTTGTCTTCCCTTTCAGCTTCAACTTAAAGGGAGCAGGCGGAGGAGAGAAAGAGGCTGAAAAACGGGCACCACTCGTTCGATCTGGAGTTACCGGGATTGTTCCAAGATGTGTTCCTTTGTTGTTCGTCAATTCAAGGTGTAAGGTACTTTCGTTAATTTTTTCTGCTCCAGCTACAGATATGATGACAAAAGCTCTCTGACCTATTTAAAACAAAACGAACAAAGAAAAAATTTATGGATGTTGTCCCGACAACTAAAAATGAACACCGATTCATAACGTAAAAACTGCCGGGCCTTTAGCAATTCAAACAGCAGGGTACTTACCGAGAAGAGGATGCGATATAGGTACTGGCTTCTTATTTCTTCCTCGGGTTGGAATCATGACGAAGAAATACCCGAAGTCAACATTTGTATTGCTCGACCCTTTGACCTGGTAGGAGTGCTTTCCAGCACTTGACACTGTCAGCTTCCAAATTCCTGGCTGCGGGTTGTTCATCTCGTAAATTGCTCCATTAGAAAGAGAAATCTTGCCAGATGTAAAGATATGACCCCTGGGATCCCTCAGAGTGATGTTTGGGCCCATATCAGTTGTCACTGGGATGATAACCTTCTCTGTTGTATCATCAACAGCGATGCTGTAAGTAGATCTATTTACACTTCGCTTCCGTCTCAAGCTTGAGTCTCCGCCTTCTCCAGTGTCCTGGCACGTTGCTCCTGCTAGAGCACCAGCAGTAAAGCCAGTAAGGTTCTTCAGCTCGTAACTGCTTGTAAGTTTGAACACGTGACCGCATGTCTCCCTGGCCAGCCTCTCATATGGTTCATAAGGGGTTCCGTCGCACATACCAGTCGTGAAAAAGTTTATAGTAATGTCATTGTCCAGAGCTATGTGGAGTACCTCGTCATATTTGGCATAATCTTTTGCTGGAGCGTCAGTGAAAACATACAAGGGCGAGAATGGAAGTGGACCTTCTCTCATAGCTTCTCGGATTCCCTGGAATGCGAGTTCTGGGCAGTCGTCCCCGTCATGGGCACGAAGACTGTTAATGGCAATGACAAACTGGCTTCCTTCTCCATCAGGTTTGTAAGTCACAGGCCCAGTTTCTTTAAAATTGTAAAGAAGGGCCAAAGAATATGTTAAACTTGGCAAGGAGTAGGTTGAAAAGACAATCTTTTCCCTTATTTTAATTCAGTACGCGGTAAGAAAAACGCTTGGCGTGGGAGTAGTTGCGTGGTGCACTTAGAATGTAAATAAAGCAATTTGCGATGATTAACGTGCGATTTCAGTAAATCGAATCATAGAGAGCTGAGTTTCCAACAATTTTATGCTCTTAATCATAAAAATTACAATTTCCTCGATTGGTGATTGGTTTAAAAAACTCCTATTTTCCACTAATTCACTTACCAAGTTGTTATCGGACAGTTTGTTATTGGACAGTGCAATAAGCCAATCACATTCAAAGTAGTATTTTAAATCAACCAATCGCATTCAAAGTTGTAGTTTAAATCAGCCAATCACAACCTTGGTTTCAATCACCATACATTTTGATTGTAGACAATTCCCGAGCGACATTAAAGGTCAAATGAACCAAAATTTCGAAAACTTTTCTTTGTGTCATTTCAAAGTGACCGAACACTAAAAAGGACTACTGGAATACAAAATCACGTAGAAATTGTCCTCTCTGAGCTTTTAAGGGAGTAAAACAACAGGGAGTACGGAAATATCCGAAGAACAAACGAAAACGTTTCTGAAATGGCCGCGCGCTTGACATGGAAGGAATGGAAACAAGCACGTGTTGTTGTGACGTCACTATTGGCGAGTAGATGAGGAGCTCGATTGCTGTACTTTTTCTTTGCGATCTGTCGAAAAGTTCTTCGTTTTAACCTTTCGTTCTCTCTTCGAAAAAGGCCGAGGAAGTCGAACATGTGGTTTTTAACGTAGAGCGGTACTAGTATGAACCAATTAATGTACTGATTAATGGCAACGGAATCGTATGCTGAAACCTCCGATGACTCGTCTGACTGCAAAGAATACAATGAAAACAAGGACCGAATCGGTCAAATGGATTGGTGAGCATTTGTTTACTCAATATACTGTAAAAGATCGCCGTAGAATGGTCAATAAATACGTTGGAATCGCCCTTGAAGCATTTGCTTTGTTCTCTGTGGTGTTTAATTGTATTTTCGATGTATACTGTGAAGCCATACTTCTTCCATGCGCTGCTGTTGTTTTGATCCGCGTTTCTCTATATTAATATTCACCATACTATGAAAAGGTGGCCATAAAATTACAACTGCATGCTGTTCGCTTTCATTTCACGCATTTTATCTGCTCCCTGTGTTTTTTGTACATTTTCACTGTTTATTGTTATGCAATACCACAATTTCCATGCAGCTGTTTTTGTGAGTCCGATTTCATTCCGATGACACTGCGTGAAATCCCAAATGCTAGATAACATGTACAATCGTTGTAACAAGGGTATCCGTGAATTGACAAAATGCCAGTGATTAAATTTTGTATGCTTTTTTTAATGAAATGTTTACTTTTCTTTACAATCTTGACTTGCACTTAAAATGCAGGTGCATTTCTGGAAACTGTGTGCCCATGCAAACTGGGCAGGAAAGTGTCTGCTGTCGTGAAATCTCAACGTCATCTGATAAGATACCACATTCCATGTCCTGTATTACTGAGAATGAGAATTTTACTGCTGTGTGCAGCTGTTATTTAGATAACTTATAACCAGTATCTAGAGAATGAAGGCCCGATTTATAATGAGCCACTAAATGGGGATATATGTGTATGCTTGTAAACATTGTCATATTTTTTGTCAGACCATCACCAACATAAGTATTTGTGTCTGGAAAAGGTTTCTGATTTTGGGTAATGCATGAATTATGTGGGATTGTCATGTAAGGAGTTCACCTACAATTGGTGAATGTCAGTATCAAAATGGCCATGGAAAAGAGCATAGTCATAATTTTGGTCTAGAAATGAGCAAGCTTGTGAATGGGTGGGCTGTACACTGATGCTAAACATCTCATGGCCATTAACAACCTCCCTGAAAGTTTTCCATTTGGTATATATTCTGTATCATTACACTACTTGCAATAACTTGCATGATGTCAAAGTGATTTAACATAATTCATTGTCCCATAAACTCCATCCAATCTAGATGTGGTTACTTGCACCATTTGTACAGATACATGTATTTGTCATACCACCAAAACTGCTGCCAAAACAAATCAAGCATTCCTTTAGGATTAAAAATACTTAGATGATAAATTATTATGTCCTTTGACTGTAAAATGAAATATTATGTAGCTCCAGAGGGTATATAATTCATGCCACTAAGAATTTTATGAACCAAATGAGGAAAAAGGTTGTGAAAATTTTGTCACCCAAGGTTTGAGAGTATGGTGAGGGTGGTAAAGGGTATTTTCGTGAGCCGTGAATTGCCTTTTTAATTTCCCGTGAAATGTGAAATGGCCGTTTTTTTCCTCGTGAAATGTGATTGTGGTAACCGTGATCCGTGATTTTTGATTATAATTGTCTGTCAAATGAGAATCGGGTGTTTAATTGACTGTGAACTGTGATTTTGTTTCATGTTTCTTTAATTTTGAGAGAAATTATAACAATAGATGCCATACGGTACAGTACAAACTATACTGCGTTCCATTGCAATCTGAAATGTCATTCTTGACCCTGGGCCGTGATTGCCATGGAAACCTGTCTGGGATAGCTTTGCTCATCAATAAAAACAGCCTCTGAAGGTCGCGAGATTCTACCAAACGTAACTGTTCTGATGAGTTATATGGCAGACAGTAACAAGAAATCCTTAATCCACAAGGAGAAGGTCTGTTTTTCAATGTTTGCCACGTTAAATCATGAGCCCCAAAATTAAACAATAACTGCAAGCACATTCTTACCTTATATCCTGTGTGCATTTGTTTGTTTGTGGTTTTTTTTTTGCTGTTCACACCCTAATTTAAACTTGAATTGTACTGTAAACATTTAGTAAAAAAAACATGTTCTTTCACCAATCTCGTTACAATCCCTGATGAAGTCTGTGTGATCAGAGGAAACCGGTCGAATAGCAAAGATATTAACAAAAGTTGTGGCTGTGTACTGTTGACTAGTTTTTTTTAAAAAAACACATCAGACAAGTGAATGCTTTGACTGTAGTTCTTCTTCTGACCAAAGTAAGGGATTGTATGTTTTATCATGTGGGAGGGTGGGCTGGAGTAATTTAGGGGAGGGTCACCGAAAAAAAAAAATCATCCTTAGGGGGGGTTCATCCATTTATCAAACAGCATTTTTCCTCTCAATTCAAACGTCTCAAACGTTATGGGTTCGTGGGTTTCCTTTACTGTACAGTTTCGAATGAATAAATTTTCGAAAACAATGGAAAATTGGCAAAAGGAAACTTACAACGTTTTTTATTTTTTATTTTTTTTTTGGGGGGGGTAGCCTCCTTTTTACTCTGACTGTCTGTGAAGGGCCATGCTTTATTTTCAAGACATAAGTGGAGGGCCAAGGGTATCCTATTTAATTATTGCATAGTTAGTCCAGCCCACCTCCACGCCATCCCTCCCCCCCCCCCCCCCCCGCCACATTACGTACACTCCCTAAGAAAATCGCTTTTTTTTCTCGTGAAACGTGAAGTCCCCATTTTATTGTCCGTGAAATGTGAAACAGCCGTTTTATTTCCCGTGAAACGTGATCAAGACCCCCCCTTTACCACCCTCTATGGTATTATATATAGATTGAGTACGTTTTTCCTCTTTTCTGTCAGTAGATACAGATATGTTGCCAAAAGGCAATATACCTATTGGATACATGAGAAGCTGTCATCTTGTTTTTGGTAAAAAAAATAAAATAAAATAACTAAAAAAGAAAAATTAAGAGAGAGCTTTCCACGTGAAAGTACCGTAGTTTTTCGGTTATAAGGTGCACTTGGCTATAAAACACACCCCAAACTCAGCAACACTTGGTAAAAAGACGCACCATAAACTGAAAGTAACATCAGAAGGACTAGAAATACATGTGGAGCGACAACGAAGTTGTAGTAAACAGGAACAAAAAACCGTGCATAAATAAACAGCCAAAAAAGTAGAGGGAACACATTTTATTAAGTTTATGTACTTGTGACCTACGAAATAACCAAATGTTTGTAAATAAAACAAGAACGTTGCATCCTGATTCGATTCGAGCGAAATTGTCACATGCGCGGGCGAATAAAACTATAAAAACTGCTTCACCTTGATTATTCAGTAGCGTAAACACTAGCGACGAGAACGCTCGAGTAACTGACCACAAATGTCAGTGCACAAAAATGGATGGATGGACAAAGGTTTGTTTAATTTCTTTAAAAAAAAACCCATCAGTTTCCATATCTCGCAACGGAGGTGTTTGTGATGTTAGCACTATAACTTAAAGTATCACATTACAGAGCACCTGCTTTTAAGCACGTCCGATATGCAAACAGACGGCTTTGTTTTGAAAATACTCGCGATGTTCTTTTATCTCGCATTACCAGTTTTGAACAAGTTGAATTGAAGTTCTGCTTGCCGATATATCGCAAGCTAAGGCGACATAATTAATTTTCAATTTGGAGCAATTGCCTGGCTTTCGGCTTATAAATCTGAGACAACTTGTTCCCGTGAGGTCAAACTCCCGTCCAGGTTGCCGTGTGAAGAGGACGCTCAGTTACTCCGCTTTCTAGGATATTATTATCCAACCACTAAGATCATCCTCCTTGAATGTTAACAAGCGCTTACTTTTCTGAAAGGATGCGAAGTGAAAGGCTCTGGCCAAATATATTTACGGCTACTGTTCATTACGTAAATTCGATTTGTACGCCACTTATAAGAATATCAATGGTTCGCACGGACGTCTCAGCTCTTCACATCCCAGCAAACTTAATATAAGATCTAATTATCAGAGAGAGCAAAAGGATCACTCTACTTCCAGCTATTTCAAACAAGATGGAAAATGCCTACTGCTAACTTTCTGCCGTTTTGCAAACGCTGAGCGAATACATTAGGAATTGCCGCTTGAAGTCGTCCCGTTATTCGGCGGTCTAGAATTGTTGTCGGTGTTGCTTCTTTTCTGGCCGATTTTTGTTTCGGATTCCACGTTTTTATTCTTTAAAAAAGTTGGTACGGCATCATCTTTCAAGTCAGTCTTCGTGGCTTGAAAGCTGGAACTAGCGAACTCCTTGCCACGAGATTTTGTTTGAAGATGTGTGGTGTGAAATGTAAAATGGTCTGCACAAGCGACTCCCTCTTCAGTCTTATTAGCCATTTCCTCCGTAGTTTTGGGTCATGTGGAAACTTGAAAGTACTTACTTTACACTTGGAATTGTTGCTGCAGTTTATTGCAGCACAAAACACAGTGCTTTCCGCTAAAAAAACGACACTAATTTCGAGACTCACTTGTAGTTTTTAATGTTCCCGCAATTTTTCAGCTCGCCAATAGTGACGTCACTACTGTTAATTCCGACAAATTCCCGACAATTGACCCGACCGCTCTACGAATATCACAGCCAAAACGAAGCACTTTTCAGTATCCAATATCTCTGGGATGCAATACCCGATCACTCTGAAACTCCAGAATATGTTTATTTCTTACTTAAGCTACAAAATTCAATAAAAATTGACTTAAGAAAAAAAATTTTGGTTCATTTGACCTTTAAGCAATTTACGCTTCCTTTGTCAGTCTTTTAATGTAAAATTTCCCTTCCTTTTATAACTTCGATCTTCTTCTTATCTCTGAAATTGTAATTTTTATGATTAATTGGAAATAATTAGCTTCGTGTCGTCCAGTTTGGTCTGTAATCATACTCGTGATAAACAAATCGGACTCCGCGATTTTGCTATCACTCGTATGATTACAAACCGAATAGGACTCCACTCAGTCCTGTTACCGTTACTTACTAAAGCCAGCGCAACACCCGCCCACCCACTCCTCACAAACACTCAATAGGATATTTGCATATTGACGCCATTTGACTTCAACTACCAGAATCCTTCAGGTTTTGCTTTTCTCATGCTAATTACAGCTATCGTCATTTTTACCCCGCTAGGATTACAAAATTCGAATATGAATGGTGAAACAAACTGAATTCGGGTAGTTGTAGTCAAACGAGGTCATCGCGAAAGCTGCCCATAGACCTTTTTAGCTTGTAGATTTTGTTTTCCCAATGTAGACCATGTGATCTTCCCAGGGGGATTTTCCTTTTGTCTTTTCATAAATTATGCGTACATATGCACGGGAATAAGGCGAAATTTCAAAGAAACAGTTCTCTAGGGTAACATCACGTGGTCTACATTGGGAAAACAAAATCTACAAGCTTAAAAGGTCTATTGCCCTAGGCATGACATCAATTATGGAGTTGCTGTGTTGCGCATGGCAGCTGTCAGTGTCACTGCTTTGCAATCTTGGTTCTTCATCACCGTATTTGTATCAGTGGCACCCAACGAGCCAAATCAACCAAAAAGCTATAGAGAGGCATTTTTAAGTACCTTATGGTGTCTGTTATAGTCTGTTTAAAGTGATGTTTTTTTGAAGACCCATGTTCATCTAAGAGGCCTTGCGCACGTTTGTTATTGTTTTTAACCGTCTCTATTGTTCATTCTTGCGATGTAATTGGCTTACCAGATTCTTCCACTGAGTTCAAATGGCGTGACACTTAAAATAACCCATAACAACGAAATGAGAATCGATTTATTTTTCTGTATTGCTGTGATTTATTTGAATCTTTTTGTGCCTACGAAAGACATCAGTTCCTCCAAAAATGCTGCAAATATGTGTGGTTCATCATGTAAAACTTTCAGCGACAGAGGAAGCGAGGGAAGTCGATCGTTTGCACTTACTAGTACGGCTAACTAAAGGCGACGCGGTAAAGGATTCCAATAATGAAATAAGTTAGGTCGCCTTGAATATTCCTAGCCATACATTTTAATTTTAGTGCTCCATAAGGCTTACCTTATCATTCTAGAAATTGCTGGGGAGAGAAATAAACCGCGTTCGACTCGATGGATGCTCATTTATCGCATACAAAACCACGTTTGATTCGCAGATAAATTTATAGAACCGCATGATCAAAATATTCGCCAAGGTCGGACATCAGTTGAAATCTGGCATATCGCTACGACAGATACATGTTCGGAGGTATCAAATCGGAGGTAGCGAAACTACCCTCCACCGAACAGATATCAGTACCGAAACTTATCCGGAGTTGGTTGCCCCTGTTGTATTTCGCCACCGTCATCGTACATCTTTCCCTGGTTGTTCGGAGACTTCGTGATTAAGGTTATTGTATTTCAAAAGAAACTGTTCGGTTAGTTAGACTAATTACTGATTTTTAATGTAAAAAGTACACGTAGAAACAGACAATTATCGAACCCTGGTCTGTGAAAACTATTGATATCCCTGCAGAAATATCTGAACTTTAAGGTTACTCGCCTATCGGTTAAAGATAGTGGGGAGCTGTTGCCTACGAAGACAATTAATTTGGTCAGTTTTGCCTCTGTTGACGTTCTATCTGTCACACTAACCTGGATCATTGTAAGGGGACAAAATGTAGTCCACGGGTTCTTCTCTTGGATGATTAACAATGGCTGTTGCGATGTCTTTAGCTGCTTGAATTTCATCCGACATGCTCCCAGTGTCATCAATAGCAAACATCAAGGTGACGTCTCCTTTCACACCCAACAGAGTATCAAAAGAGGAGCCACGGAGCTCTTTCTTAACAGAGTCCATAAAAGACTTCACAGGACTGTCGGGGGCAGTTCTCCTCTTCCTTCCACTCTCCTTCGCGAGCTGTGTGACCGAATATAGACTGCGACCAAGAGCCTGACGGGCGAACAGATAGCTTCGCTTCTGAGTCGCCAATTTGATGTTTTCTTTAATCTTTGCCAGACGCCGCGTACTGTGGTGATACCGAGAGCCAGCGGCCTGAGCTTCATACATGGCTCTTTGGATTTCATCGAGAGCACCCAAAAACTTGTTGTTCGCCGTTTGTTTCGGTGGAGGAGGCGTCGTTCCCGGTTGTACACTCCCTGAATATACGAACAATTTAAATTAGAGGAAATCAAACGATACCTTTACCACCCATGCAACGGTGCGAAAGGGAAGTTAAAAAGAGGGTGCCTGTTTACGGAGAGAAGCTTGTAAAAGAACAGAAGCGTGATCAAAGAGCCGAATCTCTGTCCCGATAAACCCCTGTAACTGTTG
The DNA here is from genome assembly GCA_016490735.1 of Pachyseris speciosa. Classification (NCBI taxonomy): domain Eukaryota; kingdom Metazoa; phylum Cnidaria; class Anthozoa; order Scleractinia; family Pachyseridae; genus Pachyseris; species Pachyseris speciosa. The sequence continues at coordinate 47,424 of JAEMWC010001105.1, read as the reverse complement.
CTGGCTGATTGTTGTAAATAAAAATAAAAGAAGACAGCTTTTCATAGATTCCTAGTTTACTCAAATTTGGCCGCTTACCTATCCGACGAAAGATAACACCTCCTCCTGAAAAATAAGACAAAAAAAGAGAAGAGAGGCAGATTTTGTTTTTACTTAAAGGAATCAAGATAAAATATACATATAGCTATAGGGTCTGAGTTTTTGAGACAGGTAGAATGTCACACCCCACCCGGCCCCACTTTGGTTGATTGCTTGGCGATCTTAGCGACTGGGGTATAACATCATTTATTTTTTTTCTGTTTTCAACCCAAGAGGATCTACTGGACGTCCCCAGACTGGCCTTGTTTTTGGCCTTTGAATAATGCATAATGTGATTAAATTCCAGTTAATTCAGAAAACAGCAAATGACTCGCAACAAACGCCAACAACAAAATGACTATTGTCCTTCAAGTCGGGAAAATACTTTACTTAGTAAAAGTTATGCAAACTATAATATTGAATCGATCGTATCATTACGCCAGAATAGGTGGATTTTAGCCACAAGGGCTGAAAAGAAATAAGCTTTTCCCAATGTACGTACTGCGGGCCTGCCTATCGTAGCTTTCAATTCCTCTTTTTTTTTTTTCAGTTGTTTTTTTACTGTCGGCGGAACGAGATAATGGGATAGTTTTTTCAACAGTGACTGAGTGTTGCTTGTCTCGAGAGGAAGTTCGGGTTGACGTCTGAAAAGCCGACATTACAAGAGAAGTGTCTATGTGAATACTTGCAATCTCAACAGAGAGAAAAGAACCTTTGATAGCATAGCCCAGGAGACTTTGGGATGCTGTTTATTTATTACTCTTCTACAATATCTCAGTTTCTTGATTTAATCGATTGAATTGTTGTTGATTTTCCTTTTTTACTTGCGTGACCTGCACGTAGATACCAGGATATTTATAACTGAAATAGACCTCGATAGAGTTAACGCGAGTAACGTGATATTTCCATGCAGATTCTTAAATCTCTCGGAAACACAGTCGAACGGTCTACTTCTTGTTGATTTTTTTGCTTTTAGTAACTGCGGAGGTATTTGGGGTTATGGAATATAAAAGTAGACAATGCGGAGAAGGAAATACATCGCAAACTAACTTACGTCTCTCCGTTGGCCTTGGTGTTGGAGTCCTAGCACGACTGCTCAAAGAGTAGGACATCAAATCGTTCCTGGTTTCGTCGAGTATGGATGTGTAGAGATTTGGAGTCAAAAAAGAGTTGGCCAGAGGAGTTGCGACGAGCACTAGGCAGAAAATCCCCTTGACGCCAACATAAAAGGACAAGGAATTGGTTCCCATAATCAATTTTACTGAGTGCAGTATTCTCGCGAGGTCACTGTGTTGGTTAAGATCCAGTGGGCGTCGCTCTGGTCGCTGACACTTGACCATCAGCACGAGCGGATGCATTGGATTCCAAGTCACGTTGTTGTTTGCATTTTGTTTTTATCCAAATCACATTATTTTTCTCTCCCTCTCGAGTCGCGCTTCGCGCTCAATAGGAAGCTTTAGCAACGATGACGGTGACGGCAACGAATACTCGTTTTAAAATGTAACTTGCCCTTTTTGTAACTCTTTCGCGATTATTCCAATTTGTTTAACTTGGAAAATGCTGACGAACTATCCAGGGCTAAATTAGTATGAACGGCGTTACAGTAAGAGGAAAGAAGGACAAATTTACCGTCATGGGCTCCCGTTCTCGAGAAAACCTAAAATTTGGTCATTTCACGTTGCTGTTTTTCAGAGGACGGCAAAGAAATGTACCAAAATGCAAAATGCACGTGCAGAACCATTGTTTGTGCTCATTAAACCCATGCCATGGAAACAAATGCAGAGTCCTATAAATAAAGTTTTGTTTGGCTCGTCCTTTTCCACCTAACTTATATACCCACCAAACAACTTGTTTCATTGTAGTTTGATTACTTTTCTTGTTATCAACGTTTCTTCCTCACCCTTCAAGCAGTCCCTGGGTCGAAACTTAGCTGGTACAAATATATAAAATTTTGTTTCAAATCCACAGTAGGAAAATTGATTTCTAGCTTATGGTTTGCTAATATATATTTCCTTTAATAATTTACTTTGGGATCATTGATTGTTTGTTAAATGTGCGATTGGCGTCTAAAAAAACTCTCCTAATAAGGAATTAAGACTTTGACCGGAAGTGCATAGAAGGTAATTTCTCTGAAAGTGTTTCGTAGTAAAAAAAAAAAAAAAGCCTGAACCTTAGTATTATTTCTTGATATTACTAAACTAATTATATTGACGATATAAAACATGGGCATGGAAAATATACGATCTGAAAACCAGGCCATTTCCGGTTCCTCCCCATATGCTTCAAATAGGAACAAGTTGTGATAACAGCCACAGCCTAACGAAAAATTTACATGAGCCAATGTTTTTACCCATGGAAGCCTAAGGATAGGGCATTACAAATATAGTTTTCGTTTTGTCTGAAGTCAATTGCACGTTGCTAAAAGAGAGATTGAAAAGTGGCCAAAATTGTATTGAAAACCAGCCTCTCGGGACCCCTGAGAGGCTGATATCCAGAACTCGGCTAAGAAAAGGTCGTTTAAGGTGAAACTTTGGCATATTACATAAGTCCAAACAACAACTTTGTGTACCAATTTTAAGCGAAATGGGCCAACCTTGATTTCCAAGTCTGCCCCGGTCTCTCAGGCAGAAGCTCTTAAGAGTTTCGACTTTGATCAATTTTATGTAACTGCAATTAAATCGCCAGACCTCTATTGAACGAACTTGGTTGAGTTCAGGGCCTTGAAATGGCTAAAAAAATTGCGTCAGTTATTCTGGATTTTCGCGGGTCGACCAGGGTCGTTATCATTTTTCTATATGACGTGCGCATGCTTTTTGCAAATTATGGTATTTAACGCAAACATTTCTCACTGCGTGATACTTGGATATCCTTCTGTGAAAGACAAGCAAATAAGTGTTTATAAATTTAAAACTATTAACGCTAAAGAAGTGTGTTTTTATTCTCTCCAAGAACGGAAATCTTAAGCGCAACCCCTTCATTCCACACAAAATATTTTGCAACTGAGAGCACTTCAACCGATTAAAAGACTGGCAGTGGTGGCTCAAAAGGCAGAATTTTTCCATAACATTGCATATATACCCAGTGTTTATAATATTCCAATTACGAAAAGACTTTATTCATTGGTTGGCGTTCACGGTGAGATAGTCACAAACAAGAGCTAATTCCAGAAACGTTGACAATCTGAATTCTTTCACTATCTTGATCAATCAATTCTCCAAAATCTGTTTATCCATTCAAGTCTTTTACCGATGCTTTATTTTTTCTACTAACTCTTAAGAGTAAGTTTGTAATTTATTGAATCACTTTACCTAGTTTCAGTCGCCTTTGCGCTTCATTTCTCTACCTTATTTCATTATTTCATGTAATTAAATCTTTTTTGACCTTTTTAAACCTTTTTAAAGGCATGATTAGCAAAGTAGAATGAGTGACTCTGCTTGGACGAGCACGTTTCAACTCAAAACAATTATTTCCTCAGGATCCTCTCTGTCCTGTAAATCTAAAAGTCTCGATCGCCTTTGCTCCTCTCTTTGCGTCCTTCTTGAAGAAGACGCAGTGCTTGAGTTATCGTCAGCCATTCGACTAGACAGATTCGACTGTATGACACTGGCAGAATCCTCAGTGTGTGATGGCGTGCGACCATTGGACACAACCTTTTCCTCGTCCTCACAGCAACAATAGCGAACTTTGGTAAAGTTCGCAATTATGACCAATAAATTTTTAAACGCGAACACCGAAGCCCCAGTTTTAAATTTATAGTGAAGAACAAGGCGAGTCGCCAGAAATGGAAAGTTAATCACAATTGCCTGTACAAGAATATAGATGGTGTAAATCTTGACTTGAGTTCGATTGGTTTTGTCTGTATTCATCAGCGCCTCTTTCACCGGAAGAGCGAAGTTAAATGTCAAAATGACGAGGCTGATGATCGCAAAAGCGCAAATACAATAGTGTATATCGTTGGGCAAGATCGCATTCTTCCGTGGATCAATGATCGCATCCAAAAGGTTCACGATGTCCAAGATATCCACGATAACTGGCCAATTTAACTTCATATGCAGCTGTGGTTCATACTCTTCGGCGTCCATAAGCATGTAAACCAATGCAGTAGCTGATAAGGGATATTTTACGAATCCGTGATCGAGTCCAGACGATGGAATATTAATCTTGGTCATTAAGTTTCCGAGAATCCAGCCGGAATGAATGCAAAGAGGTAAGATGTACAGAAACCACACACCAGCGGCGACTTCTCGATGCCGACCATTCATCTGCCCCTTTGCCCAGAGAAACATTGCCGGTATATAAGCCAACGTGAATGCTTGAAATGACAAGCTGTTCGCGTACAAGACGAGGTACTGGTTTAGCAACAGAATCTGACAGAGCAGAACTAAGATGAAGAGGCACCTTCCAAGCCACTTGAAAAGAAATGGGCGGCTGAGTTCAATATTACAATCATGTTTACACATTGTGTTGTTTGTATACCAGACTGAAAGGTTTTAAAAAAGATAAACAAAAGATTAGACTGTTTCACCGTCAAGAGGACTGGAACATTGTAGTATCGTACCCAGACCCCCTCTGCAGGCACGATATTATTGATAGCACGGGATCGGTTGGATAGTGCAACCGAATATGCCGACCATCCAAGGCTGGCTTTTTTTTATTTTTTTTTTTTTACCGAAGTCAAGATATTTGAAGGGCGTTTAAATTTTCATTGGATTCTGGATTTACATTTAAAAATACTTACAAGATTCCACAAGCAAAAATAAAGGGACAAGGATACTTCACAAATTAATGTGATCAAGTAAGCTGAAGCCACTCAAAAGGCACTAAGGCCACAAGGTAGCGGGCTTTACCCCTTAAATCTAACAAAACAAAGATTGAGCCTAAGCATTAGCAGCCATGGACAGCTGTTTCGGCCTTGTTAGGCCTCATCAGCATGGCATAGCTAATGCTCAGGCTCAAGTTCTCACATATCAATACGTTTTCAAAAATAAAGGAACTCTTACAAACTCTAAGGCGGAGCTGAACTCTAAGAATGCGCAGTTCAGCCGGTAGTCCGATATTTTCGGACTTCAAATCGGATTTTTCCAGGGTCGCTCATTTCCTGACCGCTGGTCAAGGGAAACGAAGTCCCTAGGTACGAGGTTGGGAGGAAGTCGGTCCTACTAATTTCGTCTGCGCTTGCCCGCTTCGCACGTTTTACAGTCCGACTACTGAAAATAAATCACGACTTAAATGTCTGGCAAACAGAATATAGATTTAGGCACCGATCGTAAAATGCGGTAACGTTATAGAGAAGTTTGACTAATTCATTAATACCAAAGTTATATCAAATGGCTCTACACGTACAGGTGGCCCGGGAAATTCCTCTAAGGACCTAGCAGACACAAATTGGACTATTTCTCCTGATAAAAATACAAAAGTAGTTGGAGTTTTATTGAGTTTCACATAGATGCGATCCACGCAGGAAATTTGCGATAGCATAGTGACAAATCGGAACAGATTGATCGCCATTGTATTTTGCATGTTCAAAAGTCAACCAGGCCAGATGGCCCACGAAAACAACTGAGGAGTGTGTGGGAAAGCGGGCAGGATGTCTAGAATCAATTTTAAGGCCTTCGTCGCACCTTCCGGATCCCATTGTGAAACAAGGAAAATAAGTTTGTTTATGGGGCGTGGTCAGTGAATAGGGAAAACGAGGGCAACTGAAAGGGTGACTCTGTGATTCTCTGTTTTGCAACTTCCTACTGCAAAAGACGGAAAATAAGTTTATTCATGGCGCGTATACAATGACAAGGAAAATGGGGTAAAGAAAGGGTAGCGTTCCTGCTTTTGCGATCAAATTTAGAGCAGAAAAGTTTTTGGAAATACGCAGAAATAGATCATATTCGTATTTTCGGTATTGAACTGGATCTAGCACGAAGTTGAGGCTCTTGCGAGGGAATGCATTTAGATAGGAAAAGATTCCCCCGTTTAAGCCTCGTGTGCACGCTAGTTCCAGCTCATCCCGAAGAATACGAATAAGGTGTATTGAGAACATAGATTTGAAAAATTGATGTCACTATAAAATTCTCTTTTACTTTAAATAGATTGCGCCCTCTCCCCCACTCCGCACAAAACACTTATATATTATATGACAAAAACGTGACTTAAAGACAGTAAGGCAGATTGATTGAACTTACATATTACGTTTGCTGTCGCCCATGCAATGCCCTTTCCAAAGTAGTCTAGTTCAAACTCCCAACAATGACGTCACCGGAAAGGTTTGTTCTTTTGCAGGTGGAAAGTAACGTCAAACGGTTCATGAAGTCTTGTTTTTCATTAACGCCAGTGTCTCGCAGAAAATACCACGCAAATGATTACGGGCGCTGTAACCTGACTGTTCTGTTACGACGTGGTACTGGGTTGAACTTCTTTATAGTGTTGCTTTAAACTAATTAAAAAAAAAGTACCCTTGGGCTTCGGCGTTTCCATTCACGAGAAGTTTAAAATTCAAAACCATATAAGTTATCTATTTAAAATATGATTTCCCAGTGTTTGTATAAGCTTCGGCGGCCATTTAAAGCGATGCCAAGCTTGAATAAATACTATTCTACAGAACTGCGATCATACCGAAAACCAGTGCATATTCAAACGGAAGTATTTAATTTTCATCAAACAAAATAAAAAATTATAACTCATCTAAGAAAGACCTCGAGAATAAGGTTGGCCTTAACTCCCGTACCAGCTGAAGTGGCAAAACAATCAACGTTTTAGGGTTATATTGCCAGCGTAAAAGTAGATAGCGTCAACCGGCAAGGAAATGGGCTTCATAACGTTGACATAAATTATAAATCACATTTATTAAAAAGGAAGTCGGAATGTCACCGTAAGCTCTTAAGGATATAACAGGCAAAAACTAGCGATCAGTCGAAAGACATGCTGGACAATAATAGCCTGGAAACCCTCACAGACCGCTAGAAGTGATTAATCAAGAGAACATGCCGAGAAATCTATTTGCATTTTGCTGTCAAAATTTCACAGCTGAATACTTAAAACCGGCATGGCTCGAAGTCATGGCCGATAACATTTATTTCTTTCAGGAGTCGAGCTTGCCAGCACCAAAGAAATGGTAAAAATGTTTTCAGCGAAGCAAGCTAAATGTACCCCAATCAGTGCCAAATGTTGCACGCCTCTATGCCAATCCTTCCCACTGCAGAAGCCAAATTCTGCCATGAGCTAAAATACAATTAAAAACAATTATTAATAATAATTCACAATACGCAAACAAGAAAACTTGTTGAACTATCATTTCTATAAGTGCTTTCTTTACAACCTTTTCTCATTTTTAATGTCTTATAGCTTCACGTCTTTAAAAGCAAAATGTGCCATATGATATTGAATTGATTGTTTGTTGGCGTGACAGTTATCTATGTTTTTATTAAGCTACGTTCAACTCGCAATGTCATGTGCCGACGAAAATTATATGCAAAGCATTATCCTTGCAAAATCAATAATTACTTAGAAAGAAGACTTGGCGAAGACTTCCTTGAATCACTTTGCATTGAGCCGCGAACGCAAAGTGGCCTGGAAAGCATCTCTAATATATCTACGATACTATGATTTCTTAACAGAACAGAAAGGATTTCATTAGCACTACTAAATAAGTTACATTAAAATTGGTTACGTAATTGACTTGGAATATGGAGCCAAACATGAGGAACTTGTCATCTCACGAACGAAACCAAGAAACTTTTGAAATGCAAGTCTGTGTGTCATCCTGGAATGAAATACACGCCATGAGATTTCTCGTTGCCTTGAATATATTGTTGTCGCTCTCTTCATCTCTAGGGAATTTCATAATCCTGGTTGCTCTTAAGATGGAAACGACCCTTCACGCACCGTCAAAACTCTTGTATATTTGCCTGGCGAGCACAGATCTCTGTGTTGGTTTTCTACTGCAACCTCTCAACGTTATCCATCTGGTATCTGCAATGCAAGGACGTCAAGGACTGTGTAGTCGGATGTTGGTTGCAAATTATCTTATCGGCGTGGTTTTATTTGGGGTGTCTCTGTCGACGTTAGCAGGGATAAGCGTTGATCGTCTTCTCGCACTGTTGTTAAAACTGAGGTACAGACAAATTGTAACTCTGAAGCGAAACCGATTAGCTGTCATCTTTATATGGTTTCTGAACATCTTCGTGGCCACGATGTATTTCTGGGTGCACTTCATTTTCCTGTGGTATGGGTATATCTTAATAGCAGTATGCTTTGTGATATCAGCTTCCTCATATGCAAAAATTTATGAAACCCTTCGCCGCCATCAAGCATCAGTGCAAAACCATGCGATCCAGCGTCGACAGGCAACAGGAGAAATTGCCCTGAACATAGGGCGATACAGAAACACGGTGTCCGCCGCTGTCTGGGTGCAGTTGACACTGGTGGCGTGTTTCCTTCCGTATGGTGTAGTTACAGCTTTAATGGGCAGCTATGGGTTATCGCCATCTATAATTCTTGCTGGTAGAGCTGCATCGACTCTGGTCTATTTGAACTCGACTCTGAATCCGTTTCTTTACTGTTGGAAGATCAAAGAAGTAAGGCAAGTTGTGAAGGGCACAATCGAAGGGATGTGTTTTGGTTCTAGGGTCCAAGCTTTCGCCAGCGACACAAGCACGGTGGAGAACACATTCTAAAGGCATTTTGACCTCGTCTCACCACTGAAATACATTCAATCTTAAACTGAAATTTTAGGGTTGTTGGCCCTGTAAACTGCATTACTACGCAACTAATTTCGGTTCTTTCAGTATTTTAAAACGGTAACTTTCATCGACGAAATTTTTACTCGGCTTCACCTGAACTGCTTTGAACAAAGAAATTGGGCAATGAAAATAAGCCGGCGAAATTTTAACATAACTTGTTCGAAACATTGCTGCTATCAAAAGCGGCATTAACTCTAGTATTACAGGGACCAAAAGATTATGTATTTGGCAATTTTTAATCGGTAGGCACTGCTAATGTCCGTCACCTCGCCGAAATTGGTCTGTGAACGTCACAGGTCTAAAGCGGTGAGAAGAGAAAAAAACCACAAAGGAGAAAGAGATCGTAGAGAGTCGCTTTTATTTAGAGAACCTCTGTTTGCTTACCACGATAAAAAACTCGGTAGATAACAAAAAATCAGTTGAAATGTTGATGCACCCTGGAATATCCCCAAAGTGAAACAAATGATAGCTCTTGAAGAAGTTGCATGATTAACAAAAAGCCTTTTCCATTATCCTGGCATTTCGATGTTGCACAATACAGTGACAATTTCCCGCAAACTAGTAAATGATCCATGCAAGTAGTAACACCAGAAAGGTTTCTGCAAAACTAACTAAAGAATAAAGATTTAGAGAGGGGGTATATTTTACGTAGTTGATAAAGGTCTTGCCGAGCTGAATGTCCTTTCAACGCGCAAAATGAAAGTAAGGGGGCTTTAAGATTTTTAAATTGCTGTTAGTGCAGAATATTTTGGGTTCAACAAACACAATACCGTCTGGCCAGGTGCCCCAGGGTGCTGCAATGTGGTGAGGATGTCTGTAACGTGACTTGTGGACGCCCAAAAGTCAACCCTAACCCAAACCTAACTCTAAGACAAGGAACTGACCCTGAGGACAAAGCAACTGACGTTATATATGCAACCCCAACACGAACTGAACCATAGATTTCAGTCGAGGGTTACCGATTTCTGTTCCCTTGGGGAGTCAAATACCTTGGTCAGGTGACATCCGTTGTTTCCCTTAATTGAAAGTCCCAACTACAGAAGGTTCAACTCAGGTGTAAAACATCTTACGATTTTTAACTGATAGCTGAGACTGGAAGCTCGTAAAATTAAACGATAGCTAATAATTAAACGGCTAAAAATGTCAACTCATTGCTAAGTAATAGCACATTAAACCGAACTCTCTCATCGAGTCTGAAGGCGACCTTTCAGAGCTATGATAGCTTAAAATAATGGTTGCTTTGTTTTGACTCGGACTTAATTTCACCTGCTCGTTCGCCTCCGCTGCAAAGAGAAATGAACTTCCTAAAGCGATTGTCGCATACGCTAATCATTTTGATCGAGTCCCGTTGCGTCCAGTTATTCAGCACAATTACCATGGTAACAACATAAAAATTTTATGTCTTGGGCCATTACAGATTCAATACAAACAAACGCAAACTGTGGTGAAACATTTGCATAAAATGCATTTCTTTTAAAAACTTGACGTTTCGTATGCTGTAACATACATCTTCAGAGGTGATCGTTATTTCGTTAAGAAATGAATTTAAATTTAAATGTAAATAGCAAAAGACTGGAAACTAGTAAATATAGAATAACAAACGTCTCACTGAGCAGAGAGAAAATAACAAAGCTAACTAGAAATACGAAAATTTGGTTTATCAACGGAGTTGATAATGTAAATTGACCACCGTACAGGGATTCGATTAGCTGACGTTTCGAGCGTTAGCTCTTCGCTGGAGCGAATCGAGGAATTGTGGGTTGTGTATGGTTTATATACAGAAAATGGAGTTACGCTATTGGTGGTAACATGGTAACGTGAAAAACAGGAATAAATTAATTGAATGAAAAGCGCTAGTTGATACGTGGGGATTAAGAGTGCCAATTTGAAAGATCAGTTTTTGCTCGAGATTTTTACGGCTTTCCGTGTACCTTGATGTAGGGAAAGGCCGGAGATCGACATGTGTTGTTTGGAATGGTTAGGGAGATTAAAATGCCGAGCGACAGGTTTGGACGCGTCTTTGTCATCTTTCTCAACACCACGAAGATGTTCTCGGAGTCGGTCACCTAGTCGTCTTCCTGTTTCGCCGATGTATAACTTTTTGCATAATGTGCAGGTTATGCAATAGATAACATTTGCGCAGGTACACGTGAAACGATCAGTGATCTTAACAGATCGCTTAGGGCCCGATATTTTGTCGGTGTTTTGAATGTAAGGACAAGTTTTGCATCGCGAGCGCGCGCATTTAAAAGTCCCAGGTTGTTCAGTTGTTTTGAATGCGCTTTTAACTAGAAAGTTACCTACATTTTTGTCGCGTTTGAATGAAATCAGCGGTGGTTCCGCAAAGATTCTAGCAGTTTCTGGATCATTTTGCAGTATCTTAAAGTTATTAAGAATGATGGCTTTAACTAGGTTATTATGCGGGTGAAATGTGAGGGTGAATAGAATTCTGTCATTCTTTTGCTTTTGTGACGTCTATAGTGCTGACTGTTGATCAATCTGCTGAGCGCGGTGATGGCCCGATTGAACCACAGAATCAGGATAGCCACGTTTCTCGAAAAAATGGAACATTTCCTCTGATTTGTTGGAAAAATCAGAGTCATCACTACATAGACGTCGAAGTCTAAGAAATGAGAATAGAATGGCGTTTTTGACATGAGATAGATGTGAAGATGAATACAACAAATAACTGTGAGAATCGGTGGGTTTGTAGTGCACACTGGTACATAAACCGTTGCCGCTGATAAAAACTTTGATATCATAAAGGCTAGGGAAGTTTCCGAAAAGTTTCCGAAATCCGGTTTAATTTACATTATCAACTCCGTTGATAAACCAAATTTTCGTGTTTCACTCCCTCACCGACGCAGCACCACAGTTTCTTTAGAAACTAATCCCCTTTACTAACTAGAAATAATTTCACTAAAGCTGCCCCCGTATTTTAATTTTTGAGTAGTTGTGTGGTTGCAAATATTAAAATATTTATATAAAGAACACTACTGAGGTGAAATACCTTTAGTCATGGAACGAACAAACGTAAAATAAGCAAGAAATATTCACATTCAAAATTACTCTATAAAACTAACAGAAAATACTAACGTAAACACCCAAACTTCGACGACAGCAAATAAGATAGCAAATTCAAGCAAAATACCGCAACAAAACTCAGAGAGCATAACAAGCACTACAGCAAAACACCTCGACGACAGCAAACTATATACTGCATTGAATTAAAGTACAGAGAACAAAATTAACAAGCACGACAGCAAATACTTCGACTACGGCAAAACACTTCGACAACAGCAAAGTGCTCCATCAAATTAGAGTGAAGAGAGTAAAATAACACGCACGAGGCCAAAATACCTCGAAGACAGCAAAACAGCAAAATGCCTCTACGACAGCAAAATAACAAGCACGCTTTCAAGCTGAATACATGTATAATCTGGTTTGTTTTCCGCACAGCTTTAATTCCCTGGTGAAATAATTATTTCATTTAATGTTTTCATGTCCCATATCCAAATCGCTGTGGCATGCGTTTTTGAAGCTGCACAAAAAAACTCGCAGCACGTGTTTTATCGTGTCTAAAAACATAGAGTGTAGCTAAATGTCGAGGGTCAAACACTCGGCTCCACCTTGTGTTTCAAAACCCGATAAAACGTGCAGTCGAACTCAATACCAGCGAAAGTATGCTTGTACTTTTGTCACTCGTACGCGTTACGATCTTTATTATGTTAATTTAGTGAACCACAAGTCTCGCATAACGGTTTTTTTTTTTAATTTACCTTGTCAATATGGGGTCATGATCACACCGAAACGTCGATTTTTCTCGCTTGGTTGTGCCTGCTATGTGCATGAATGTCCAGCGTCACATACGTTTTGCGTGCATGCGAAAATTGGGCGAGCACTAATTTCCATAGATTCAAACTGGCATTTCTCTCTTTTTAAGGTTCATGACGCATCAGGGCATTTGCGCACGTGCCAAAACGAAAAACAACCAATAGCGATACCTCAGGACACTTTGGTTGAGTGTAGTACCATGACGATGAAGCCCGCGATTTCGACCCTCGCATCGCTCATACCGGCAGGGAGTGGACGGACGACAATGGTAATCAAAAAAGGAAGAAGAACCAGGACCTCAGGACACTTTGCCTGAGCGTTGTACCATGACTTTTTTCTAAAGCGCCTAGCGAATCCTTACCTGATATAATGTACGAGCATATTGGCCAAAATCGAGTTAGCACTTATTCCATTCGTGACCAGAACCGTCTTCTCGTACCAAGGTACAAGTAGAGGTGCATCGCTATTGAACTTTGTTAACTACAACGACAAGAAATTATCTGCGGTCCTGAATTTGAAACAGCTCATGAAGCGAGTAAGAGCTGAAGATTATTTTATAGATTTTAAGTTTGAATGTACGTCAGCATCTGCTATAAGGTGTAGACAACAGAATTTTATATATTAATGATTATAGTGTTCAATAATAAATAATTTGTATAGTTATGATAGTTTTGATGTAGATTAGGTTAGTTAAATTCTTAAATACACGACCCCACAAGCTTTTTAGCTTTAAAAATTATCGTGTTTCAATAAAGATTATGTATGTATGTATGTATGTATGTATGTATGTATGTATGTATGTATGTATGATGTATGTATGTTGTATGTATGTACATGTATGTATGTATGTATGTATGTATGTATGTATGTGTACGATGTAGTCCGATTTCGACCCGTGCATCGCTTATATCAGCCGGGAGAAGTTGGTCTTTTCAGATACCCGCAGGGAGGGAAACACCGCCATCTACACCACATATGACAGTTTCCTTTCTTACTCGCATCACAGTTCCGCTCAGCTTATATCAATATTGCGAGCGATATATATTGCACAATATATTCACTGGTACGCAATTGCTTGTCGGAGTACACGGAGGTGCGCATGCGCATTTGCCATTTTACAATGGAACATTTATCTCTCCTTTCAAACTTGCGCAGATTAGTTTTTTTACTCGTTTATTAAACCGTTTATGCTCAGTAATGTTTACTTTATCAATAATGTGCTGGTTTGAACAAATGAATTCCTGCCTTAAAATGATTTTTGTTATTTTAATTTAATTTATTTATCTGCCACACACAATGAACTTACAATGATTAATAAATTACAATGATTAAAACTCCACTTTTACAACAAATCTACGCTAAATTGTTGGAAATAATTACTAGCTTCCAAATTTTGTTTAGAAACGTGGTTATAACATAAGTGTACAAAAAAAATCGATATCGTTATGGCCTATTTTCGCTTTCAAATTTCCCGGGCGCGGCCATTTTGGATTTGATGACGTGATTGTCAGGCAGCTATATATTGTCAGGAAGGAAATGAAGCAGAAAATCCTTTGTGTTAAACAATAGGGCAACCATTACACGTCATACAATTCAAAATGGCTTCGCCCTGGAAATTTAAAAGCGAAAATAGACGATGATGATATCAAATCTACAAAGGAACGTAATTGAGGAGGATCGAAAAAAATACGATACTTGGAGAAGAATAAACTTATCTGAATTTCAGTTTATGCGGAAATTTACCATTTTGCTAATCTCACAGTCTATCGCCTTGGAGTTTTCTATTTACAGTAGTTTTCTTCTGAATAAATATTCCCACAACATTCACTGGGAACCTTACTAGCCTCGGTAACGCGGTATACAGGAAATGCAAACCAGTTGAGACAAAGGTAACAAGCGCACCTTTTTTTTTTCTTTTCATTTGGTGGTAAAAACAACAACAACAACAAACCAAGGACCCTCCTCCCCATCCTCTCCCCCCCCCCCCCCCCCCTCCCCGAAAAAAAATCAACAAGAAAAAAAGAAGAAGACTGTTGAGGTTGCGTACACGAATCATATTCCCGTTTTCTATCTGAACAAAGATCAGAACGAACGGTAGATCGTCCACCGCTGGATTGATTAATGCACCAATCGTTAGATCGATGGATCCATAGATTGGATCGATGAAGCCGATGAATTGTACTTCTTTGTATCGATGGGTCTATCATAAGCTAAGGCATTGGGGGCGAGCAACAAACCTCGCTGACTTGCGCAGAAATGAAGAGCGTGTATGCAGGCTATGGATCGGTGTACCGGTAGACCGGTCGGTAGATAGGTGGACCGCTGGACCGGAAGTCAAGTCAAGTCAAGTTTAGATCGGTAGATTAATGGACTGGCAGATAGGTAGGCCATGGATCAGTGGATGAATAGATTGGTAGTCAAAGATCGATCGATCAATATATCGATGGATCGATAGATAGATGATAGATGAACTGTTAGATCGATGGATTGTTAAGTTTTCTAACCCTCCTTGCCTGGTCCACTATTTTGTCAAGTTGGGTGGAAGCTAAACAATGTGGTTTAAAGCTTATTTGGGATGGCCAAAATGGCTGCAATGTTAAGGCCTCAGACGCGCCGCGGAGCTAGAATGAAATCACAGCCGGAGTGGACAGCAAGACGGTGTTTGGAAAGTCATATTTAATCTGATGATCCCAATTGTAGAACGGGGCGGCTAAACTAGCTACACAGTTGGACTGAAAAACAACCAAAAACCTGAAATGACTGAAATTGAAGCAATTTAAAAGCGGGTTTCAGGGCGTGAGTTTCCAACCCGCGATTAGACAGTGATCATAAATTGAGCCAATTAGATCAATATCTGCCATAAATCGCTTGTTTACCCGGAAGATATTCATGAAATAGAGATCGTTAACAAAGGAAACGCCCTATGAAATAAAATATAACGAAATCATATTGTTCTCATCGTATAAAATGGAAAAATCAAGCAGAACAAGATCTTCCCCCCAAAACAGACATCACGCTACATTCAATGTAGAGTTCCATGTAATTTGAATCAAAACATACCGTTTTTAACGCCCTTGGTTTCTCATCAAAAAAGTTATTATGGTGAGAATAAACGACAGTCTTTGTAACGTCAACAGAGTAAATGGAACATTTATTTCCGATCAGTAAAAATCCATTAACAACCAACACCGCGTGGTACCTTTGTGGTACTTTTATAAAAGCGATCAACAGATGGCAACAGCGTCATATTTTACTATCGTTGGTTTGAGAGCAAAGTTAGAATCTAGCCAATAATGTATGTTTCCAAAATAGGACCGCTTTCGACCTCAGTACCGACGTCTATGGATCAATTTAAATTGACGTAAAGAACATTAGAGCGATTTTCAATTGAGTGTCGAAAGTAATTACGGTTTTGCTTTGGTTTTGCATTACTTCGCTCTGTGATTGGCCATGAAAACTCGCGCCAGAGAGAAGTAAAACCAAAACCAATTGTGGCTTACACGCGCGTATTTTCCCGCGCTTTGCGCCGGCTACATGTAATTGCTTCGTATTCTGATTGGCTCATTGCACTGCTTACTTCTGTTGTGATTGGTCGGAGTAATTGCTTTGGTTTTGGTTTTACGACACTCAATTAAAAAGCGCTCTATTGTATAGAAACATCTTTAAGTTCTTTGAATATTGTCTCATTATTCAGAGATTCGGTTTAACGCGCATCATTCTATCACTGAAGATCGACGTTTTTTCAGAGGAAATTGTTTCATGCATGAAATAACATAAAAAAAGTCTCAGAATCAGTACGTCTTTGAACATGGAAATTAATCTTAATTTCCTCTTTAAACTTTCTGCTTTTATCATGTACTTCACACTTCTAGTTTTTTAATGTATTTTTAGCCTTATATATCAGGCATTCAAACAATTCATTTCTCATCTTTAGATATGCTAATGCCTTGTCATTCATTGAAAAAAAAAAAACGTCGATATCTACGTCTTTTTATTCTCATCGGTTAAAAAATATATTAAAGGTCATGTATGTAGCCATAAGAATTGAACATTTTCAGTTGTTTTAGAAATATGCTGTGTTTTCAAAGAAACTAAATCAAGAAAAAATCTTTTCTGCTTTTTCTACGAATAGAAGGTCGTTGTATACAAAGACAAAATGGATTTCGATCCATTAATGAAAACAGATTGAAACACAGCTTGCTTGTTTAAAGGAAATAGAGTGAGTACAAAAGATCTCTGATTATTACTAATCGCAGCAAAATACCAAGCAAGAACACAAGATGGCACACTAGGGCTGTTTATACGAGAGAAAATAATAAGCCGCGGCTTACTCTGGCCGCGGCTTACATAAGACGTGAAAGGAACCATTTATACGAGTAAAAACTCCTAGGCCAGGATAAGCCGCAGCTTGAGAAAGCCGTGAACGTAGATTTTGTACCATTTATACGGAGTGTTTGCGTCTTGTGTAAGCCGTGGCCAGAGTAAGCCGCGGCTTATTTTCTCTCGTATAAACGGCCCTACTATTCAAATTCATAAATTTATAAATTCATAAATCCTTCTTCGATTACTCTTTTTACTTTCTTTGGCTTATACTCAGAGCATTTTATAATACAATTTTGGCAAGTCAAACGAGTCGTACCGGATATAAATCAGCTTTAACATGGAATTAACGAACTTTCAGATGAATTTTGGTAACATGAATAAATTCACAATCCTTGCATTTTGTCAAGAGACCGTCAAGGACGATTTCCTGAATGGTGGCTGCCTGAAACGCCCCACCGGCAAAATTTCGGAAAGCCGAAGCTTCGCTGAAAGCAAAAACAACAACAAAAACATGCAGAATAAACTGTGTTCAGTAAAAAGTGCACAAATTAACGTATGCCTTAAACGTCTTTACCAAGACGGAGTTTGATTCCTTTTATATTCCCTAATAATATCACTCGAAGTTTGAAACATTTCAAAAATTCTAGATAGATGACAAGAAAGTGGTTTATTCTGCGATCAAGCGTGCTACAGAAACATGTAGATAGACAGTTTGCGACCTTATAACTTATAGCCCCCGCCGGTAAGTTTTACGAAACCAACGAACAAACAAGGAAGAGATACTAAAAAAATTAGCAACATTCCGAATCAATTGATGGGCAAGTCGTTCTGTTGCAGAACCGTCAGCGCTACCGGGCAGCGCTATCAGTAATTGTTGCCCATCGTTCAGTCACTCAGTCAATAACGGCGGTCATCTTTGGCCATCCTCAAATTTTCTTTTTGATTTTCAAGTTCTGTTTCCAAAACGTTTTGAATAAAACCATTGCTTGAAGCAATTGTTTTGACATTTTTTTAAAAATAATATGATTTGCGTCTCATATAAAATCCAGACCATAAATTAATTCTTCCGGCTTGTCATCAGCTAATAAGGTGGTTGTCAGAAGGCTAACTATTGTTCCACTGTTTGTCTGTCTCGTGCGATTGCCATTACTAAATTACGGATTCAATGATCCTTTCCAATTAGATTGTTGGGATCGGATGATATACAAGTAATAACAAAACAAGGAAATAGAATATTTTAGTCATAACACTTTCCGCACGTCCAAGCCCGCTTCAATTAGAACGCCCATTCAAATGAATTAAAAAACTGCAACACTAAAAACGTGGATCAATTTCCTCAGGGATGTATACTTTTCAATTCTAATCAAGTATTTTAAAATTACAAAAAGACAAAATAAATTAAACCATTCCAAGCGTTTTTTTTTTTTCAAAATCTAAACTGGGCTAAACAGACTTTCGTACGACCGATACATCCCCAGAGAACGACTTGAAACGCAACAGTTTTGTACCCAGTTAAAAAACGTGCTAGATTCGTTGATTCCAGAGCAGTTCAGGTTAGAACGAAATCTGATGAAATCTGTTCAACTTTCAAGACTTTTAAAATCACAAAATAGTGTATTTATATTGCTGTGGGTATCCGCTCTCTACCGATGCGAATTTACTGCAATTTTTCCAGTTCTTTTCAAGTTTGAGCCACATTCAACGTGACTGGAATGGAGTGTAAATAATCGAGCGTCAAAATTTCAAGACGATAAGATTTTCTTCGATCAGAAATTTAATTCATCCACTTTATTTCCAGAAATGCGTGAAAGACAATCTTTTTTAATTCCTAGTACTTGTAGCCGCGTGCTGTGAAGAAGCATCTTTTCCCTGAAAGCTCCAAAGCCCCTAAAATAATTGATAACGCCAGCGCAGAGAGCCGCCCTTGTTCATTTGTGCAAGTTACTTCACTAACAGATGTTATTGAATCCTCGCAATATTTGCTTCCATAAACTCCGTTTTCTTGAAAAACGGAAGCTCTAAATAAAACAGACGAGCCCGCGTTTATCTTTTGCTAATTTTTAAAATTTCGCGTTTTCCAAATACGCCTTTGTCTACATAAATTTTATTTAGGGACGGTAAGGTGGTTAGATAGTGAATAGTAAATTTCAGATTTCGGAAGAGTGCGGGCAAAAATAAAGCAAGCTGGACACTTATTTAATTTCGCAAGCCCTTTGTTTACTTAATGTATCAAAACCATAGCTAATTAAACTAACTCTTGACTCGCCTAAAAGCTAATGTTGATAGCTGCGGCTATTTAAATTTCTTGTTTCCTGTTATTTTCTATTTAAAAGCGCGTGTTAAGCCAACGAAGACATAAAAGAAGCTTTTGATCAAGGCGTGTTTATTGAGGCTGGGCCGAAGCTTAATTCACACGAGGCAAATACAGCTGGAAGAAAGGACCATGGATTTTCACAGGCTTCGATTAATTTTCTTGACCTCCTCGGTTTTCATTTTGGCTCTGGATTTTGTTGTCGGGAGGCCAAACAAAAATATAGCTCAACACGGTAAGATTATTGTTTCTTTGTTTGTTTCCGTTTTTTCTCATGCTGTGCGTTTATAAAGATAGTTCTTGGTTTTAATATTAAGCGCAACAAGTGTGTTTTGGCTTAATCGTATTATTGAGTTAGAAGTATACTTTCTGAAAGACAAAATAATCCACAACATAATACTGTCGCATATACAAGTACCCTGAAAAGTAACTTCTCGGCAGCTAGTTTTAATCCAAAGTTACAGACTGCGAGAGGACTGCGGGAGGAATCAGGCGCAAGCGTTTAAATTGAATTCATCTTGTATCACATAAACAGCACTTGCCAAGCCTGGACTTCCACAATTTCATTTACTAGGGGATTCAAAAGGTAGAATTCATGACTTTTGCTATAAAAGTCGTCCAATAGAAGATCCGGTATAAAAGACAATGGCGGTGGAGCCCGGCTGATTCCCTTAACCCTTTACGTGTCAATCGTACGAATTCGTACGATAGACAGGGCTACCACTTTCAAGCTTTGCCACATTCTCAAAGTTAGAAAGCTGGTTATGATGGCCTGTTTCTAGTGTCAACCAGTAACTGTCTTAGGCCTGAAGGGCATATTAACTAAGGATAACCTTCGATTACCCTTCCATATCGTTGCTCCTTTTCAAGCAAAACCACAAATGCCCATTTCATGCACCATTGAGCAAAGCGAAAATCATACATCTTTGCTTTAACCTCTTTAATTTAAAATCTCCTTTTGAAAGCAAAATTTCCTAATGACAGAAAACTTTCATCTCATGACTGAGCATTTACCTTCCATTCTGCCTCTAGCGCCTACAGTGAGTCAAGCATCAGCCATTTCATTCGAACCACTTTTGAAAGCCTCTGCATTCCTCTTTGGCACCCGAATTGCTTTCTGGGAAACTGTGTTGCCACAGCGAAATGGAAGTCCCGCCATCAACAATTGCTAGATGTTTTATAAGTGTCGAACCACTCGGACCTACTAGCGAAATATTGTAAACGTCGTGTTCTTTGCAAGTCAAATCTCGCCAAAATTGCGCTTGCTAGGTCCAACAAACCACCGCAGAACGGCGAGAGAAACAATTTCAAGTTCTGAGCCGCCATGCTTTGACACGAACACTTTTGGCGTCCCAGTCGGCATGAAATTATCCCTCATCCCTGGTTTCCTTCAGAGATTTGCCGCTACTCTCCATTCCAGCTTAAAGATGCCAGACTGGGAGCTTCTGAAGTGGAAAATGGCTCGAAAACACAATTATAAACCGAATACGCTCGCGAGCAAAACAACAACGGTTGAAATTGGTGACGTCACAATACAATTTAAGTCCTCGGTATTCTAGAGCAGCAGGCCTCTCATGGGAGCCCTTCATGTAGGGCAGATAAATCCCGTTTAATTACCTGCATTGAGAAAATTGCCTCAAGATCTCAAGGAATTTGCAGTTTTAAAAGGGTTAACATACTCCATTGAGCCCCACTCTCCCCTCCCCTATGATAAGGTATTTTGCCCGGTTGCATGCAGTCATACGTCTTTTCACTCTCAAGTCCTCTAGACTCGTACGGATTGATCTTTTTAAAATGAAACCAGAAATAAAGACAAAAATATTGAAACCTGGACTTGGCAAGTAAAAGTGAAACACAGTGCGAGCGTAACAAGTGGCTTAATTTTTTCAAACCATTCATTCGTCCGCCCCTGAAAGTTGCAATTTATAAATTTATTTCAGTCAGTTTGCAACAATTATAAGCCTGTTAGATTATTATTAACACTGACATGTCACGCAAGTGGATCCTTACCTTATCTATGTTTTCCTTGCCGTTTCTTCGTGGAAAAATTATTTGCTTTAATCAAAACTTACCTTTGTAAATGACGTGCTACGGTTGACGAAGATGAACTGCAGTTAATTAAACTTCATGCTAATCTTCACTTTAGGATCGAAAAAGCGCAATGCTGGTGGAAATGACTTCTTCTTAAAGAGCTGCGAGCAATTTTTCGACTGCAATTATGGCCAAACGTGTGATACAGTGTTCAAACTCTGCGTCCCAGATATGAAAGGTGAATGCTCAGTTCTGTTTTTGCTGTTATTGTTGTTTTAATGTTTAAGTAATTTTCCGTGTTGTTTTTGAAGTATTTTATAATAATTACCTTTTTATACTGAACTTCTACTGATTTTCACTGTGAACGTATGACAACTCTTACCCTGAAGGGGCTTTTTTTGACGTCTTTTGTGGATTGCCCCTTTTTCATTACCTCCTAGAGTATTAGCAGTGCTACTTGGATGATAAATAACATACACAAAGATGTAGGCCCTGTCTTAACAGGGCCTACATTGATATCAGTTGAATAACTGAACTGGTTACCCTGCTGTTGTTGTTATTGTTATTGTTTTTTTTTTTTTTTTTGAGGTCCCCAGTTGCTAATAACGGGAATGATGTCATTTGACGCGTTAATTACGCCACGATTTCCAGTTGACGTACATCGTTCTGTAATTGTCAATTTTTTCTTTATTTCTTCTCTCAGAAAGCAGTAAACGCTCCGGTGGTTATTTCCCCATCTCTGAGTGTTCTAGCGACTACGATTGCTACTACAATAACATGGAATGTGATCGTTTATTTGGATTTTGTGTTCCCGTCTTCAAGGAAGGTAAGCTCGAATGGATCGCTCTAGAATATTCAGTGCCAATCACATTCCAAGAAATTTTGATAACTTCTAAAAAGCTTCTAAAAAGTACGTAAAACGTTTAGCCCTAAAAAGATTTTAAGCATAGTTTTAATGGTTGCAATATCAAAATATGGTCATAGCGCGCTCG
The DNA here is from genome assembly GCA_016490735.1 of Pachyseris speciosa. NCBI lineage: Eukaryota > Metazoa > Cnidaria > Anthozoa > Scleractinia > Pachyseridae > Pachyseris > Pachyseris speciosa. The sequence continues at coordinate 25,123 of JAEMWC010001105.1, read as the reverse complement.
TCATGCGTAAAATGTAAATGTAAATGTAAATGTAATTTGTTTACCACGATCCACCTTAAGCCGTGGCTACACGAGCGATTTTTCGCTCGCGCAGGTGATGCGATTTTTTCAATTTTGTCGCGTCACCAGCGCGCGATGAAAATCGCAAGTGTAGCCACCCTTGAACTTGCAACGCAACAGGTAAAAAGTCGCAGGAAAAAAATCGCGAGAAATTGAATGAGTTTAACTTTTCGCGATTCTTTTTCTGCGATTTTTTGAGCTGTAGCATTACCTGTGCGAGGGTGGCTACACGGGTGATTTTCCTCGCGCGCCGGCGACCCGACAATTTTACAAATAATCGCATCACCATCGCAAGCAAAAAATCGCTCGTGTAGCCGCGGATTTAGGAGATGAGAGTTCGTTCAACATGTGGCCGTGCGTTCCAGATCGAATTGGAATTTAGAAATGTTCAGTTGGTTTTTGAGGAGAGGGGAAAAACGGAGTACCCGGAGAAAAACCTCTCGGAGCAGTGAAGAGAACCAACAACAACTCAACCTACATATGACGCCGGGTCCGGGAATCGAACCCGGGCCACATTGGTGGGAGGCGAGTGCTCTCACCACTGTGCCATCCCTGCTCCCCAACTCAACAGATATCCTGTGATATACGTAATTTTGTGTGTCGCGGAGAAAAATGGCGGCTTTCCGGCTTTTTTTGAAACAGACGTTGAAAATTGTACGTACTTTGTCATTAATGTGTTGAATAATAGAGACAATCATCCTATTCAATCTTGCGGAATTTCGTCTGATTTTAGCCAACTCGGCCTACGGCCTTGTCGGCTACGTATCAGGCGATATCCAATTCCGCGCGCTTTCTCAGGATAATTGCTAAATATACTCATAAAAAAAATGCAGTATATAAATGAAGCAGTTATTTAGATCGAGGTTGGTAAACGAAAGCGTAAGGGATTGATTCTTGGTAGGAGACTCCTCGTGTAACACTTGATAGATTACCACAGCTTCCAGATTTCGGAATTGACTTAGGTAAGATTCACAGGTTGTAGGAATTCATAAACAAAAATGACTGGACCTCTTTTGGTCACGGATTATCGTAGAAGATAAACGAGGTACGCGAAGTGGGGCTACACAAAATATCAATCTTGTATACGTAGCTAAGAAATTTTGGAGACTCGGACTATAAGGAGAGGAACCTTCGGATGTGCGTTACGTTTAAAATCAGATAACTGTTGGTTTGCTTGTTTGTTTTCTGATGATAGGTTCGACTGGGTTATAGAGATCTGCTGCAAGAGTACTGTTATGTTGCTGGCGAGAGAACAAAAGGAAGCTCTCTAATGGCATTGTTAATAGGCGTGGCTGAAATTTGGTGGCAAACTTTCGTTATTTCAATAGACCTCTTTAAATTGTACATTTTGTTTTCCCAATGTAGGTCATGTGATGTTCCCAAGGGAATTTGGCTTTTCTTTTTTCATAAATTATGCATACATATGCATGCGAACAAGACGAAATTTTAAAGAAACAGTCCTCTAGGGTAACATCACATGACCTACATTGGGAAAACAAAACATACAAGCTAAAGAGGTCTTTTCATTGCATAGCTCCTGTTTATAATTTAATGTATCAAACTACAGTACTACGATAGACCTTTCTAACTCAGTACGTTCTCATTGAAGACATCGAGAAGATCTGTGCATATTCTACAACAAAACCTTTTGTATAATAACCGAAGTCAATTCGCGCGCTCTGATTCGTCAATCATCTATGGTTTATTGTACCAGTAAACTCATGGAATTTCTTCTCAATTATTATATAAAAGCAATATACCACAAGTTTCTATGGTTTATAGGCTGATAAACCCAAGTGGTTTATCAGCCTATAAACCATAGAAACTTGTGGTATATTGCTTAATTAATATCAATAAGAATATCAATCAATTAAATAGTAATCTTCGTAATTAAACTATCACTTTCATTATGGATAAAATCATCCTATCCCCATCTCTTTCTCATTTACTTTCGAATATTATTTCTAACATTTTTTTGGATGTCACGTAGTCATTTAAATACACTTACAACCTGTAATGTAAGTGTAATGGTTGCAGCTATTGTCAGGAAGCAGATGAAGCAGAAAATCCTTTGTGTTAAACAATAGGGCAACCATTACAAGTCATCAAATCCAAAATAGGCGCTCCCGGGAAATTTAAAAGCGAAAATAGGCGATGGTGATATCCATTTTTTTGTACACTTAAATGTTATATCCACGTTTTAAAACAAAATTTGAAGCCTACAATTTAGCGTCAATTTGTTGTAAGAGTGGAGGTTCCCTTTAAAACCGGTAAAATAGTGCTAATCAATATGAATACCCTCATTAGCATTCTTTTTATAAGAATGGTAATGAGGTGAAATTGCTTCAGTGCAATGGCCTGGAACAACAGAAAAATTAGTAAAATTGGCATTAAAAACTAATGGTATAAAAATAACCAGCAAGTGCTGATGTTCACACCCAAACTTCTACGACAGCAAACGAGACAGCAAAATACAAAAAGAAATAAAACCGACAGCAAAATACAGAGAGCAAAAAAGCAAGCACGACAGCAAAATACAGAGAGCAAAATAACAAGCACGACAGCAAAATACAGAGAGCAAATTAGCAAGCACGACAGCAAAATTCAGAGAGCAAATTAGCAAGCACTACAGCAAAATACTCGAAAGCAAAATACCTCCACCACAGCAAAATACGACAGCAAAACACTTCAACGACAGCAAACAACGAAAAAGCAAAATACGAAAGCAAAATACAGCAGAAAAACCTTAACGACAGCAAAATTATAAGCACGTTATGAAGCTGAATGAAATTTAATTTGTTTACCAAACAACTTAGAATTGATTCCCTGGCGAAAGAATTATTTCATGTGATGCATTCATGTCTTTTATCTAAATCCCTGCGGCGGTTTTTAGTTTCCGTTTTGCGAATGCACGAATTCTCAACTGTCACCTTTCCATATAACGATTTCGTTCTGACCAGGGGGTTAAAAAATGTCGTTGAGGTGTCAACAATCAGTTGACAGCTCCACGCTCTTTGCGAACTTGATACCTGCGAGCAGAGGCCCTTCGATCGTCCTTGGAAGATCGAAGGGTCTCTGCTTGCAGGGTACGAACTTGATAGCTTCGGTTGTTGATTTCGCGAGAGAGTAATGCGTGAGTTTCGACGGCGTTTTATTACGAACTAATTCGTCTGCAAAATGTAGTAGTCTTTTAAAACAGAAAAGTGGAAGCATCAGTGGAATTAAAGGAACGCCTACAAAACCTGTCCCACGAAGAGGGAGGAAACCAGAAGAACTGAACGCTTGAGACAACTGCAGGATGTGCAGCTGTTGTTTTAAAACGCAGTTCGGCAATTTTAAAAGCGGATAGATCAGCTCAGAAAATAAGTTTGTCGCCCCTAACAGGAACGGGAAAACGTTGCCGATATTGGCTGATATTCTTAGAAAATTATCCATTGATCTGGAAGAGGGGGACTCTCTATCATCAAGAGTTTGCTCGTCGTGCACAAAGGTGAGGAATTGCGTTGCGATAATTTTGCAGATCAGAGAAAAATTCCACACGCCAGTCGCCCAAGGAGAGGAGCGATTTAAAAGAATGAACAAATCTCCTCATTCTACTGACCCAAGCCAAAACGTTGGCAGCACACCAAAAACATCCTTTCCTTTAAGGAGCGACTCAACAGCTTCCTTCTGCTCGGTTTTTAAGACAAATCTCAATTCTACCGCGAGCAGATCCAAATAAACGTCCTCCATTATCCGCGAATAGCTTGTCTAATTTGACATGGCATCGAATATCTCTGATGAGGTGTTATAAACATGACTTGACATCTTACGTCATAATTTAGCCAATGGGAATTTCCCGTTGCTGAACGAACGGGAAATTCGAAACGAATTTAATATAATTTATGCAAAGGCGATAGTCCGTATTTTTAGCGTCTCTCCCCAGTCTCACTCTACGTTTTTACCCTCGCTCCAGACCTCTCTCTTCACAAGACGTCACATTCAAACAACGCAAAAATACGGCTGTTTTGCAGTCTAATTTGAAGCTGTCCAAAAAAACTCACAGCTTGTGTTTTATTGGGTCTAAAACACGAGGCGCAGCCGAGTGTTTTTAAACCCAATAAGATACTACTGCTCGTAATTTATTAAACAATACATGGACAACAAGAATTAAATGAACGTGAAAGATGTCCTTTTTCCTCCAAAAGACACCCGCGTACTCGGAAAAAAATTCCGAGTTCTCCCGATAGGAGTCGAACCCATGACCTTTCGATTACTAGTTTAGACTTTCTACCACCGAGCTACAGGAGACTCTTGGGAGCTTAGGCCATTAAACTCTCAGTATAGGTTCATGTGAAAGAAAGTGGGAGACATTTTCTCACGGGTGTAGAGTGAGGGTGATTTTTACCGCATTCAAGAAACTATTCACTGTTGGTATAATATCACGAATGCCTTTCTCTGATTGGCTACGCTACTCGCTATCTATTCTGTGATAGATAGTGAGTAGTGGTTGTCCATGGCGGCGGCTTCTTCGCGTTTTCGAAGTGTATGCGAAGAGGATTTAGATAATTTACTCATTTAGTTTTGAACGACTAGTAGATTTATACTAAAACAATTAGATTATTCGATTTCGATTTCTATGCGTGATAGCTGATTCAGGTTGCGACCTCATCAGCTATCACGCGATATAAATCTCGAGCTCAAAATCTCAGTAATTATTAAGTAGAAACCGGTCAGCTTTTACACTTTCGGTCACGTTTTCGCAATTTGGCGCGAAAAGCAGACAAATTAATCCCCTCCCTGCCCCTTGAGGGGAACGTCGTTTACTTCTAACACTTGCTGGATGTCGTGGGAATACGCATTTCAAGTACGAGTGAGACAATTTCCCACGGGCAAAGAGGAGGACGTCTAGTGCTAGTTACGGCCATTTTTCAGGCCGTCTCACATAAATTAAGAAGTGGTCCCTCACAAACAGCATGTTCAAGTTTGTGCATCATAACAGTCCAGTTTCGATTTCGCTATGACCGCTGAATAAAAGCACTGAGAACGCGTTTGTACAGGGTTAGCCTCGACCTAAAGTAAAATATTCACAAATACCGGCGGAAAGGTGCCACAAATTTGAAAATTAAACAATAGACAGAGCTGTAAACAGGTCATCTCCTCGCTAGAATTTGTGAATATTTTACTTTAGGTCGAGGCTAACCCTGTACAAATGCGTTCTCAGTACTTTTATTCAGCGGTTTTGGCGAACTCGAAACTGGACTATTAGCCCTGGCGTAAATTTGCAAATTTTCTCTGTAAGTATACAGAGAATGTTTTGCGGCCGAAATTTGAGCCAGTTTCTGAACGAGTCAAAGAATGGGACTAAAGGGGGTTAGTTTCTAAAGAAACTGTGGGAATGGGAATGGAATGGGAATGAATGGAAAAGAATGAATGGGAAAGAATGGGACTCGCTGCTTTTTACTACCATCGTTAACCTCCATCAGCCTATTCAGGGGAAGATGAGTAAACCAGTCAACATGCGTCATGACAGTCTAAGGATGGTAATAAATACCATCTGAACAATTTAATACTAACAGTGATTTCGATCTTTCTGATAGCTAAGAATCTGAAAGTTTAAAATGAAATACAAGGTGTCCTAGTTGATGTCATCAACATGCAGATATTCGGCAAACGCCTGCAAGCATTATTTCAGCCTTGTCAAGTCCTACGAAGTCAGTTAACGCGTCTCCGCACAGAAAAACACTTATTCTGATCCAAGCAGTAACATCATCACTCTATAACTTTATCTCCTATACATTTCTCTATCTAATAGATCCCTTGTCGTTGTGTTTCGTCAACCTCATCAGGGTCTATGGTAATGTAAACACAGCGCCCATTCCCGTTTGTGCCTTTTTTTGTTGAACAAGTCAAACCGATCCGACAAGGACATTCACGAGCACCAGGCTGCGAGAAGAAGTACAAAAAACATTTAATCAGCAACTTTAACCTTATTACTTTTCTGCTGTTGAGGTTCATGCGGTTGGTATTATTGCGAGTATTTGCATCAGAAAACATATCCGTTTCGACCACTTTGAGTGGGATACAAGGGAAGAAATAGGTAAAATTTCGTGAATACCTGATTTGAGTAGAAGGTGAATAAACGTAAATTCATGGCATTTCAGATTCAGCGAGAATCATCTACTGATGGTTTTCACATAGGATAGGTGAGTGTGTATTGAGTTCAATCTAGAAAACGTTTGTGTTTGCGAAAGCGACAAACTAAGGGTGCGTTCCTTTGAGGTGATCCGAGTTCGGATCAGTGATCCAAGATCTGTCTGGATCATGGTGCATCAAAGGAACCGGCGAATCCACTCTGGTCATGGATTCGCCGGTTCCTTTGATGCACCATGATCCAGACAGATCCAGACAGATATTGGATCACTGATCCGAACTCGGATCACCCCAAAGGAACGCACCCTAAGATAACCATGTTGGTAAAACCTTTGAGGAGACCGCATCAGTAGCCGGCAAAACCTAAAAAAAAACCTAGACTTTGAGGGTCGCTGACACAGCAGGAAATTATTCCGACTTTGAGGAGCCTCTTGTTTGTTTGGTCGTCTCTTTTCTTTTCATAAGTGTGCCGCTTCATTTGAACTTATACAATTGAATGAACGACCTCATCGACCCTATCGCGTTTGGATATCTCAAGCTGTGAGCTCCGAGAACAATTGGTAGTTTAATGTAATCTTACCATTATGCGTGGCTTACACACTTCTGCCACTTGAGGTTGATGGATGCAGATTCCAGCTCTTTTGTGTGCCAGTCCCGCGCAACATTCTTTTGGAGCGCACTCACTATGAGACCAGCATTTTGCGGATTTCTTAAGTAAAAGAAAAAAAAATGTCATTTTGGTGTCTTTGTTCGCATTTTTAGTTCTGGTTTTTATACAGTCGATCGCGCCTAATAGCAGAAATTCACTTGTTCACCCGCGAAAGAAAGTGACCTGTCCCCCGCTCTTTCTTGCGAAGTGGAATCAGTAGACCGAACATGTATGATTAACGTGCGAATTTTGATGTTTTTATGACAAAAAGGCAACACTATTTCCTCCCAAATGTTCCCACGAGGTAGCTCAATTAATTTTTTTTTTGGGGGGGGGGGGGGTGGTAGGGTTGAGGGTAGGGGTGGCGGGGGGGAGAGGGGAATCTCTCATGATCAGTCTCGAGCATTATCCTATTATCCTCTCTCATGTAATAGTTGCCCGAGAGCAACTATTTCTACAGAAAGTATTTACAACTGTCGGGTACTTATATGTTACAGCACATGAATTGATGAATGCCTAGCAATTTCTGACATGCCTCAGGGCTACGGTGACGATTACTATTTTAGGGATAACTTTACTCTATGATAAGATATTTATCGTCGACAGAACTGGGAAGTTCCGTACTTGCTAAATATAACATTTTCACTTACAGTGCCGAAAATAATTCATGAGTACAGTAGTTGTGAATTTTTCAGACTGAGCCGAGTCATCAAATTGAGTCGCTAAAAATAGCAGCGCAAGGGAAACAAAATCCAAAGTTTAAGAAATACTTGATTTTTACCTAGTCATTGACATTAGAAATGTCACAACATGCAGTCACGAGATTTAAGCAGAAGAAGGAAATCTGGCCAGCGGTTGCATTGCCCGAACAATGCACATAAAGTCTTGGGGCTCGACTGCTTCGGGAGCCCAAATATGTTTGCTTGTGACGATGGTGTGCTAAAGCAGTTTTCGTTTAACCTTGAAATCATGCAACAACAAACGTACTGAAATAGCACTTTGATTGATTCAGCAAACATGCTAAGCACGTCACACAGCGGCTGAAAAGCATTGCTAAACAGGTCATTTTCGCTGTTCTATATGTGGGTGTTCTCTGGAGGTAAACAGTCCTGATCTTTGAACTAGTGGCGGATCTAACAGACTGTGAAAACTTGTTGAAACTTTTTTCTAAGGTCCGACGAAATTCGCTCTAGTACTTTGTTCACATAACAGCGAGACATGTTCTTTAATTTAATAATGGGTGAAACAAGTGCCACAGAATTTTGTCTCTGGCACTGCATTGTGCGAAACTTAAAAATACATGCTTCTTTGTTTCTTCTCTGTTTGGCAGTGTTTTAAATTTGTTCATTAACACGGCAATCCATATTCAGTTTCACGATCGTTTTGGCCGTTCTCAGTTCTTAATTGCTAAATTATTTTGCCTTTCCTTTCAACTATCTATGTTGTGGTTGTTTCCTCCGTGGCTGCTACCATCCGGCTTATCGCTCCTTCGCGAATGTATCACAGAATCTCGCCTCTGGCAGTGCATTGTGCGAATCTTAACTAAAACATGCTTCTTTGGAAGCATACCGGTCTAACGCGTAGAGATTACCGGCGTTCGCCACTAAACAAACTCAATAGCAAAACTGGGTCTTTAATTAAAAACCTTCAAAGTTGAACATTTATATTTGCTCTTTCCAAAAATATACAATTTTAAAACCTTAGCTAAATATAGTAGTTTTAAGAATAGGAAACTTGAAAGGAATCGAGTAATATCATAACAAAAGCGGAAGAACAATGTTTTAAATTTCTTCATTAAAATAACAATCCATATTCACTTTCACGATCGTTCTAATTTCTGCACTGTTTTGCTTTTCCTTTCAACTATGTATGTTTAAGAGCGTCTTAGAATCATTAAAACTAGCCAACTGGTCAGCTAACCTTTCCTCTGAATCTTGATTTGACAAATGTAAACCGTAACAAAATTTTTCGACCACTCTAAACCTTTTGTACGTGGTTTCTTCCGATCACTTAAATGTAGCGGTAATCTTTTTCCGTCGTTGCCAACGGATAGCTTGGTACTATATTCTGACTTCCGCTTAGAGTGATTATTCATGCGTTCTGCCATTTTTATGATCAGGAACTTCAACGATTATTCTCGTGGGCGAAAATGTATCAGGAAGGCACGTTCTTTCACACTGATATGATTTGAGATGCGTTATGCATTTGATTGCACGCAGAGAGGAAGGAAGGAGAGAGAGGGCCAAGGACAGCCAGTGTGGGAGGAGGAAGTAAGAGATCATCGCTGTCAATTGTAAAATAAGACTATGGACTGAGAAAATTATTATGAAAACCAACCAAACAAATTCGTCTATTGAATAAAGTAGTTGTTGCTCATGTGGTTGCTGCTGTTGTTGTAACAGCTGTTTCCTTTCTGTTGTTGTACTTGTCGTTATATATGACGCGCCAAAACGGACAAAAATACTCCTTTGATATATATAAGACTTCTCCTAAATATATAATACTTGTTTCATATAGCTATAACTCGATGTAGAAATATCCAACTTGTTTGCAAATAAACACAATACTTCTTTGATATATATAAGACTTCTCCCAAATATATAATACTTGTTTCATACAGATAAAACTCGATGTAGAAATATCCAACTTGTTTCCAAATAAACAAAACATCTTGTAAATATATAAAACTTCCTTTGAATATTTATACAACTTGAGGCACAAATACAAAACTTGTTTCAAATATTTGACTTGGTTCACACAAATAGGACTTGCGCCGCATATATAAAACTTCTTATCGATTAGATTATTGCAAATCGATACCACAGTTAGTATCCAGGCCTCTGGAAAACGGGTTTACCTGAAATAGTGAATGCAGAATCCGGAATCCGGAATCCGGAATCCGGAATTCGGAATCCGGAAAAAAGAAGTTTGGTGGAAAATTTTGACAAAGGTTGAAGTCGCTTGGGCAAAAATATGGTCAACAAATTATATGATGACTTAGCCTGAGTTTTGCAGCAATCAAGCCCATGAAGTTTATTCTAGGGCGGCATTTTAATACCTTGGTTTTGCTTTTAATAAACCGCCTGATTCCTTTGAAGCACACGGCTTTCAATCACACCACAACGATACTAATCAATGTATTGTGCATTTTGAACATTTTAAAATCAAATCATTTTAACTAAAAGCGCCTTCTCTTATTCTTTTTGTCGATGAAAAGTGTTAGGCCTGTCCACAAGTTGACGGCAACTTTTTGAACAACTTTCGATTTTCGATCAACCTTTT
>JAEMWC010001105.1:0-10000 GCA_016490735.1 Pachyseris speciosa | reverse complement strand
GCTGTTTTCCTCAAGCTTTCTCTGTCGCGCTTTTCGTAAACAAAACTGAGGGGGATCTTCACGGGCGATTGCAAAATCGAGTGCAACCCTAGTATCCGACACGGCTTGCGTGCAGAATAATTCAGACAGCGAGACAAACAATATTACTTTTACACCCGCAAGTAATAAACTTTGATAAACAGATCCTCCCTATCGAAAACCATTCTAATCATGTTGGTATTTTTCATTGTGCAAGAAACCATTATCAAAAGCAAATGTAAACTTACAACAGAAAGAGAATATGACAACGTGAAGAAAATGCGGAAGTAGATTTCTCGTTTTTTTTAATTGGTCAACGCAGTAAAATTGTTTTCTATCCTGTAACAGTGGGTCAAAATATCTCGGTTATTGTTTCATATCTCGCTTTGATCTGTATCTCCTTCCTTTTTCCGTGGGTGATACTAAACGAATAAAAGGTTTTAATTTTAACGAGGAAGCGTGTCATATTTAATAAGTGTAATGAAGTTGTTAAATAAATTGGTCCTATGTACATCCAGCCGGTTGGAATTCATAGAAAATCTTAATTTGTGGAAGAAAAGATCTCAAAGAAGTGACACGATGGAAAGCATTTCCTTTTTATTGTATTGAGTGTGTAGCGCGAGCTGGTGTCGTCGGGAAAAAAAAAACAGTAAGGTAGACGTTTCAAGTCCAACATCTGCTAAAACTCCAATATTGATAGGAGATGATGGGACACAGTAGGTCTTCGAAGTTTTAATATGCCATCAACGTTTCATACACTTGATGCAAATAACCATGCCGGTTTTGACACGAGGTGAAATTTTTTAATTCAAGCCAATTACGTAAGAGAAAACGTGCGATAAGTGCAAAGAGACACGTGTTTTAGACTTTTAGGAAGCTCGAGTGCTGTGATGCCGGCTAAAGCGCTTTGATCCAAACTTCTGCTTTCTCAAAACCTTTTTAAGTTCTCGAAAAAAGAACTTCAAAACTTAAAACCCTTTAAAGAGGAATTTTAGCCCTGAATTGTCCCGAAATTATTCCAAAGTAAAAAATAAACAGATAGCTGTTTTTAGGACATACTGCTATAAAAAGAGAGAGAATTAAAATAAGGCAAATTGCGTTCCGATTGAATGTTTCATATCCAAAAGTGGCTGAATAGTAAATTACTCATTGTACGCATAGTGACACCTTTCCTAAACGAAAGGAGAAACACTGAACAAGTGATTCCCGATTGGAATTAAACTGAAAAGCCCACCAGATAACCCCATAAAGACGTAGAATGCTTCAAATTTTACCTCGGAGCTGTGTTTAGAACTTATATCCCGCCTAGTCTCCTACATGAACGACATGAAAGGGTTAAAATATTACATTTGTACAAGTTCCTGTTTGTTTAATTTTAAATGCCAAGTTGAAAAATTCTAGATATCGACCGCCCTCTAAAATAACTGATATTAATTGCCTGGGGTCATTTTTGAAAGATATTTTTTCTGTTTTATAAACTCCATGCTGCGAGATTTAAGAAATATCTGTTTTGTGGAAGTCTTAAAAATTCGTATTTTTTTAAATCTTAGACCCTAGTGGAACGTCTTTTGATCTCGCAAACAGTAAAAAGTGAGCTTTTCGTTGTAAACCTCTATCCGAGCAATATAGGTTATAGTTTTTGAAAAAATCTATAGTAAATAAGTTATATATAGGTTACTGGTATAGAAAAATATAGCAAAATATAATTTGGAATGAAGATAGTGGAAGGACTTTTTTCCTTTTTTTTTATATCTGCAAAGATGTTGACACTGGCGCAAAAGAGACGCGCGACCATACAGGACAGACTAAAGTATATGACTGAACAAGGCAAATTAAAATCATGCCGTGCGGCCGACTTGCAGCCGACGGGAGCTGGCAATTTTAAAGGGGCTGACACCTCACCTTCCCCAAACTTGTCGCAACTGCAAATGAAAGTACGGCTATCCAAAGGAAGAGAGATTTCATGTTGACAGTCGCTTAGTTCGTGTTCCTTCCAAGTTCCAACAAATTGTGGTGCTCTTGAAATCAGTGTCTGCTTAATATACGTTGGACGACAAAAGACGTTTCCAGACTCAACTCGCCCCCGCTAAGCACTCAGAACGCACTGTGCTTGGTCCATTTAAATTCTTTACGCGCACAATTGACACCGGATATAAAAAAATATCAAATCACATATGCACGCCTTTTTTTTTTTTCCGACTTGGACCGGGAAGAAATTAATAATCGCAAATGAATGAGATATTGCGGTTTACATTGACACGGAGTAATTTTAGCTTAAATTTGCGGAGATTGCCAAAGGTTGGGAAGCGAAAACGGTATCGCGGCGGCCGACGATATTTCCGTTGGTTAATTTTCAGCTGGCTTATGGCAGATGGCCTCTGATAGGCTGGGTGCTGGTGCTCTTTTTCCCGTTGTTATTTAACAAGTTCCTTACCCGGAAATAAAGAAAACGCATTTAGCAGAGGGGCTGGGTCTTTATGGCGATTCCCCATTACATTGGACCAGACTGGTCGACTAAAACGACTAAAATGGCTGCAATAAAAAAAATCTAAATGAACGGAAACTTTATCTGCTTTATCTTGCTTTGTTCTGTGGGACGTGGGAGGGAAGACGTGCAAACCAATTCAGTTATTTGAAATGCATTGCAGCTGATTTGGAGCCAGCCGATACAGATATCCATACATACAAAGCTCGACGCGAAAAAAGGCGTCTGCAGTTTCTGTCCTAGTGGTTGTATACCTAAATGTTATCATAATTTATCTAGTTCCTTTGGATCCGTCAGCAATTGAATAAACCAACCGTTAAATGTTAAGAAGAACTACAGCTCCTTCTTTTATCCGACTTGACACAGAGTGTGCTGCGATCAAACTGTTTCACAGCGAATTTGAATGCCAGATTGATTTCTTATCTCTCTTGTATTGTGGGAAGTGGAAAAGGCGGAAGAAAAGCAATTAAAGTATTTAACAGTTTGCAAACCTTCTAGTACTACATGAAAATAAACCGCTGAGAGATCCGTGTAATGCGTGTTTTATCAACCAGATTTTGGAAGCGCTATGGTTTAAATGTTTGACAAAGTAAAATTGCCATCAGCTGAAACCTTAAACGAAATAAATACCGGCCAAAAGAAAACTTGATTACGATCATTCTTTATATTTATATACATCTCTATTTTCCCTCTGTTTTGCTCACATAATGAAAGCTTTTAAGTATATAGTTCCAAACTGACTATTCAATATTTTTAGCATACGTTATTATTTTTGTCATGAAAAAAATGGCGAAGGATTTTTTTCTGCAGACTAATGAACATTTTTACGAAGTCAAGTTCAGACTGGTTGGAATACTTGCCAGCTTTTAACTTCCTCGCTCGGTGGGATGTCAAACATTGTATCAGTCTCTTGTTCCGAAGTTTAGTTTTCAGATAACAGCTACACGATGTTTCATTTGACAAGGTGACAGCTCGGAAAATGGTCTGACACGCAGGATGATAAGGGAGGCGTAATGAAGATATTGAATAAGATCTCTCTCGCAGTCGAGCCATTAACTGAAGCCTTTAAAAAGTTAACTGCAAAGTTGAAACGATATGTCGATAAAACACACATTAGAAATCAACAACGCCCTCCTGGAAAAAGTTAATTCACCTCTTTCAATGGATAGGAAATGCAAAAGACAATAAGGGAACTTGAAATGCGTTCTAGTTTTAATGTAAATAAAACGATATAAGAGATAAATTATTCCCAGGCTTTTGAGAAACATTTGTTGGCCTTGATTTCCACAAAATATGTTTAAAAACAGAAAGGAAAACGACTTCCGTGTTCTCAAGAATTTTCAATCTGTGAATAAATTCCGTGATGTTTTCCGATTTTTATTTTCGGGTCCGGGATGATCGAACGGATTTGTTCAGAGAAACCAGCTGGAAAAAGAAAAAACAAATACAAATCAACCTTCAAATTCTAAAACAAACAAGCCAAGTAAACGTTTGCTTTGAAATTAAACTCTGTCAACGGAGAGCTGCCAGATACCAAAAAAGTGCGCAAATCCGGGCAATTGCGACAAATGGAAAAATACGCTGTTTCATTGAAAACAAAGATTATTTTAATTTTGTCTTGAATTTTATATATTAATTAGAGGCAGCTATTAGCGCTCAGCCATTTTAAAGGTGTCGATGTGACGAAGCAGGGTTTTTGTTTTCTTCTTAAATTGCAGATGTTCTGTAAAAAGGGAGTGTTTCTACTCAGTAATGCAGATTTGATAACATGAGAGCTCGCGAATAACAACCTGCTAGTTAAACTTCAACCAAAGTAAACGTCGAGTGGAAGTGTGCTTCATTTACTGAGCTAACTTTGTTAAACAATGACTTCAGCCACACAAGATTTCGAATAATATATCCTCGGTTTTGCTTCCGAATGAAAATTGCTTTTATCTTGCACCTCGACGCCGGACATCAAAAGGGATATTTCAGCGGTAAAAAATGCTATTGAGCGGAACTAGAAGAGGCAATGATTGTTGTAAGGTATCGATAGGCGACGTATTGTACTTCACTCAAAGACTGAATATAGATGGATGCAGTCAATCCGCTGATGTAGAAGCGGCTTAAGGAAAAAACAGGTGACAGAGACCAAGTAAATGACTTCACTGTGATTGAAACGACCAAGCAAAACTTAACGAAAAATTTTCTCTGTAGTTGCATTAATACGAAGCTGTGGGAAAAATTGGGCGGTTTTTGCGTGGCCGATAATTATCCCACCTCTCTGAATAATACTTACATCAGAGCCAAAATTATATGAATAGATATTTAACAGTCCAGCTACATTCTCTTTATATTTCAGTCTTGTTAACACCTTGAGGGCTGGCTTGCTGATTTATCACCGCGTGGTACATTGATCAGCCAGCTCTGTTGTCCCAGCTCCAAGAAACTACACCGATATAGGAATTTACATGAAATTTACAAATTTTACATGAAAAGATACAAATGCTCTTAAAGCTTTTCTTTCATATATTTAGCGATTTTAAATTTCCGAGGTCTGACTGACCGACCAGTTCCGGCTATCCGCTTTCTAAGAAACTATAACAATACAGAGATGCAAATTTTACATGGAAAGTCAGTTCTTTTAAGGACTTTGAAAAGCTTTAAAAAGCTTTGACGATGCATTTATCTAGTTTAAAGTTTCCCAACACAAAGAATTTAAACAAAACGTTGCCTCACGGTTTTTGGCTACGCTAAGGCGAACTCAAGATTCCGCCGAGTGAACTATATCACATGCACTTGCTGTCCGCAAACAGAGTTGACATATTGTTATACTCGAGTTTTTTTAATGTTGCCAAGCCTGGTAAAAAGTTATCAAATCAGTTTGCCACAAAAATGTGATTTAAACGTTTGTTGAGGTTTGTGGTGCACGTTTTATTACTAATTAAGAAGAGTTATCCAAAGCCAGCTTGAAAACTGTATTGTTAGCGTGTGGAGGTGTTTCAAAGTTATCTCTATATCTAATCTTTCGCTACCTTGTGCGGCGGGTTTTCACATCCTTTGCGCCAACCTCCACGTACCGGTTGAGAATGGCATATATTTTGATTTTCTGGTGGTGAAGTTTCGTTTTCATGTTTGCATGCCAAGAAGACCTTTATTATTGATGCATCACCATACGCACTGAGCAGATATTCTATTCTTCCTTCATCACTGTCGTTCTTTCTTGAAAAAGCCAAAAGACATTTTGGGAAGATTACTCCCAACACTCTATAGTCCCCTGACCCTACACTCCAAGGCACAGGAAGAACAGCAAACAAACAGAGAAATTGCTAAAAAAAAAACTGCAGTTACAAACTGCTTTGTCAGTCGGATTTTTAAAATGATGAGAAACCTAACCCATTATCTATCAACAAGACAAAATAGCATTAATTTTCATGATCATTTCCCTAAATTAACGATGCTAAAGGCTCTATTAACGCCGACCGTCCGTTCAAGGCTTTTAGCAAAATGTCAATTTAGAGATTAAAAAGAGTCGGGAAGTATCATTTTATGAGGCAGATAATATTTGCATATTGTAGGGTTGAATTATCAGTTTCCATTGTTGTGTCACAGTTTATTGCTTTCTAAATGCGCGATAGCTGTTAAACTCTTTCACTGGGCGAAACTCCGACGCTCATTTCGGGATAAAATATATACCAAGAGCTCAATTTTAATTTGCTTGAGTATTTGCAATTTAAATAACAAAACACGTCGTTGAGCTTAACAATAGCTACATATCTTTTTCCTCAAGAGCATGCATTACAAAAAGAACGCACGAGGGATTGGTCTTTTTGTCACGACTAGAGGCAAGCGCAGTCCACTCAGCGTTCTATTTCTTGTACAAACGCGCTATTTAACTAACTAGGTATCTTAGAATATTGTAATGCTTTATAACTGCATGCGAAACTTCTTAGCATCTCGAATGTAAATGACCCTAAAGGATTACTTTACTCTCAACAATTAATGCCCACAACAACATGTCAAGTCTAAAACTGAACCAATCCATGCATTTGAATTAAAAGAGAAATGGTGGGTTAATGACAGCAACAAACCTTTGTTTTCTTCCAAATATCATTCTCAATGAAAGGAAACGCAGGTCCGCATGGTGTTTTAATCCTGGCTAGAGGCGAGCGGATCTGAGTCAGCTTTTTGTTTCTTTATACGCGCGCTTAATATGCCGCAATCTTTATATCTTAGTTCCGAAACTTGTTGGTATCATGGGTATAATCGATCCTACAAGAATCATTTCAGTCTTAACTGAATTCATGTGTTTTCAAGAGATCACTGACTTTCGCGGCGAACACTGATCTTGGCCTTTTTAATGACTAAAACGCAGGGAAATTATTACGCCCTCGTCTGGTTAAGACTTCGAAATAGGAATTTGCGTAGCTTAGCCAAAGTTGTCGTTTCTTTTTGTAGCCCACGATTCCCTTATATAACCACATTTAGTGTTCGGTGAGGTCACTACCTGATAAAGGTAGTAAACTGCACTTGGTTAACTCTGGTAAATCTGGCAAGCCTGGTGTCAAATGTTAGTCAAAACTGTCCTGTTAAAACTCAGCAAGTTTGGTCCTTGTGTATGCGGTACTCTTCACTCAAATTGCCCTTAAGTGTGCCCACTAACTACTGTAAGAAACACCACTGAACCATTGCAAACAACTGCCTGCAAGAACTCTGCAAACAAATCACTGACGACATTAGCAAGACATAAAAGACCATAAAATTTCACTAGGGAGCTTGAGCAACGAGGACGACACTACTTTCTCGAGAACGTGAGCAGATGACGGCAATTTTTTTTTTTTTTTTTTTTGCAATTTCCTTACTTTGTCGTCGTTTATAGCAATTTAGATCCTGGACAGTTATCCAGCATTTTTAAAGTTAAACAATTTGGAACAATAGTGAAAGAGTTACAAAAACGAGAAGTTATATTTTGAAATAACGTTTTCGTTGCCGTCGACGTCGTCGTTGCTTAAGCTCAGCTCTCTAGTACTACCAACAGACCAACAAACATTTGAGTGACAGACGCTCGGTTGAGGCGCTCTGTTAAACACTCTTTTCCAACAATACGACTCAAAAAGGCGGCGGGGAAAAAGCAACAAAAACCATATTATTCCACAGCAGTAAAATACAACAAATCTAGAACGGAAAAAATATAAAATCTTAAAAAGCTCAGAGTGTGGGCCACTCGAAATAATGCACATGTCATCAGCTTCCCTGTGGGGTCGACCCCCGGGCCTACCAGGGAGATATGTGGGGAAAACAAGGAGATGTACGGGATTCTTTGCCCGAGGGTAGGGAAAAATCTTGACATTGTTCTACGATGAAAGATTAGGGGGTGGGGGAATTCACAAGTTTGAAAAGGATGTCACGGGAATTTTCAGCTGAGAGACACCTAACCCAGGGGACTTTGTCTTGAGAGATTCTCCGACCCCGGGGAAATTCCTCAAGTTTGCTGACTGATTTTACAATCCCCCTGATTAGCCCGGTTGTCGACCCCACGGGGAAGCCGATGACATGTGCATAACCTTAGAGCTAAAAATGAGGAGTGGGCAGTATACAACGATGTATCTAAATATTGAGGTCGGATTCTGACCACACCGATTTTCAGCATTTAACTTTGAACAAACGCTACTCTTAACGCAGTGACTTTCTCTAAAATTCTCTAAGTGGGAACAATCTGACGTGGCGGGCCAATGTTTACTGAGGATTATTCTAGCACGGCAACATCCGAATAAAGGATTGGAAATATTTGCGGGTATAGGTTTTGCAGAAATTGTTATTTTTCAGCTCTCAAAGACTAATTATTAACTGTTAATTTAGCTCCGTTCACGTTGTTATGCAAATTCTGTGTCCCTTGTTTTGGGAAAAATCTTAATACAATATTTTGCTAATGATCAGTTCCTGGTGAATTGTGGGTAGATCCAGTCCTTCGTGGGGGCAAACAGTCAAAGTTAAATTTCAAATTACGTCCTAAAATGGCCGTGAGCCCCCACAAAGGACTGGATCTAACCACAATTCACCAGGAACTGATCATTAGCAAAACTCGTGACGTATTGTTATGTTGACTGACGTCAATGACGTCATCTAACATAAGGAGGTTACCAGAAATTCAAAAAGTTGCTCCAAACGCCAAAAGTTGCCAATTACAATCGGGGCAGGCCTAGACGTTATTACTTACGGTCGTAAACTCCTAAAGAAAATTATATCCTTTTATTTACCCTTCACGTTTCACTGAATGGCTGATCAATACTGTCTGAGGTTTGAAGAGGGTCTAGTCTATGCGCGGCGGGCGGTTAAGGTTTCGTCCATCATTACGTGGAATGGAAAACAATCTGGGAAAAGTGATCGACGATCCCATTCAAAATTACAGAAAATTATAAGTCGTTATCCCGGTGTGTGACATTTGCAGACTGCAGACTGCAGACTACAGACTAGCTGCAGACTATAGTTTTGTTTCCCAGTGATTTTAAATTAGAGCGGTTTCCTAAGAAAGCCTTGTACATTTTCATGTAAAAAAAATCTTAGGAAGTTGGAGGCGGCGAAAACCGGAAGTGGCGTTGGATTTTTACTTTTGACCGCTGTGAAACTCTTCTAACCGACTGCAGGCCACTGACAGTGACGTCATCGGCTTTTTTCCCGCGCTCAGCTGACATCGCCTTGAGCTTGAGATTATTGTTGAGTTATTTTTGTAGAATTTTGACATTTAGCCGACCAGTAAATGCGTAAACCACTCCAAATGTCTTCGGCTGAACAGAAGTTTCAAGAATGTAAAAAAAACTCACCTGGAATCGGCCGCCATAATTCAACACGATCTCAAGCTCAAGGCGATGTCAGCTGAGCGCGCGAAAAAAGCCGATGACGTCAGTGTCAGTGGCCTGCAATCGGTTAGAAGAGTTTCATAGCGGTCAAACGTAAAATTCCGACGCTACTTCCGGTTTTGCCGCCTCGAACTTCCTAACATTCTTTTTTTACACGAAAATGTACAAGGCTTTCGTAAGAAACCGCTCTAATTAAAAATCACTGGAAAACAAAACTATAGTCTACAGTCAACAGTCTGCAGTCTAGTCTGCAGTCTGTAGTCTGTAATCTGCAGTCTGCAAATGTCAGACACCGAAATTATCCTAATTCTTTCTTTCCCTTCCAAAGACACTTCAGTGCTAGAACTGTCATCATTAAAAATGTTTGGTAACTGTGATGAATTTTCCTTGTCAAAGCCAATTCTGGAAAATACACTTTGATATACCATGGTAACCCCCCATAAAAAAGATTTCTATTAATTATTTTTACCACTTACCACAATCACCTGCTTCGAACAACCCGTGAGGCCTGTACATTGATAATTCAAACCTTCTTTAAGAGAATTTGAAGATCCTTTCATCATTCCAGGGATCTTTGCTCGGTTTCACAGTCATCGGTTCCATTGTTTCCATTCTAGATGAAACTTTACTGTTTCGGGGGCGTACTTAACGTTAACTCTTT
>JAEMWC010001104.1:247500-269661 GCA_016490735.1 Pachyseris speciosa | reverse complement strand
CTCCTATCCTTAGAATTCCCTTTTCTGCTAGTGCTTTAAAGAATACAACTTTCCCATCGATGCGAATGAGTCTGTTGTTCCAGAGAATGGTTTGAAGGATCGCATTTCTGTCATCAATAGCTTCTTCGGAATGATTAATTGCCACTGAGCATTTTGCAAGCTTTTTAGGCAATCCTCATAAAATGGTGGAAGTTTTATCGGCAGCATTTTAACATCGAAATTGCAACAAAGGATAAGTTTACCTCCAACGGGTTTTAAGTAATGGAGTAAAATAGTCTTCCAGCTACTCGGTTCGTCGCAAGCTAATTTCTTACAACAAATAATCCTCTGTGTCTCAATCATGGACATCAAATGTGGAGCCTTTAATCCTCCGTCCTCAATATCGCCAACGAGAACAGAGCGCTTAACTTTGTCTTTGCCTTTCCAAATAAAATCGAAAATGATTTTATTTACCTCTTTGACAAACTCTTGGTCAGAACAAATCATGCTCGCTCTATACAAGAAAATCGGAATTATGAATGTCTTGACAATTTGAATTCGGCCCATTATTGTGAGATCTCGCCATCTCCAAATGTGTAATTTTTGTTTAATAGAGGTAACATTTCATCAAAATTCAACCTTCGTTTAGCGCGTGAGTCGTAGGTAAAATGAACTCCCAGGATTTTTACTGAATGTTTAATTTTCAAATCTCCTATTTCGGTGTCGTTTCGTAAAGAATAATGCCTACCGTTACCTAGTAACATTACCTCAGATTTTTCGTGATTTATCCTAAGGCCTGAACATTCTCCAAAAGCTTCTACTAATTCCATAAATTTTCTAAGTGAATGGTCATTCCTTAAGAAGCCGGTCAAATCATCTGCGAACAACTCCAATTTTATCTCCTCGGTATCTACAGTGATTCCTTGAATATCTTTGTTTCTGCGTACGCTTATACATAAAATTTCTAGCACCATAATAAACAAGTAGGCAGAGAGGGGGTCCCCCTGCCGAACTCCTCGTTCAACTGAGAAGGGTGCAGTGGAAAAGCCATTGTTCAGGACACAGCTTGATACGTTTTTATAAAATGTATGAATCCACTGAATAAATGAATATCCAAACCCGTAAACGTGGAGGGTTTTAAACAAGAAATCTCTGCTCACAGTATCAAAGGCTTTCTTAAAATCAATGCAAATCATCGTGCCATTAATGTTATATCTTTCCGTAAAACTCCATAATATCATCTACAGTTCTATTGCATCAAAGAACAACATCACCGTCAGCCTCGCTTCCACTCAAAGGCCAGGCCAAAGGACACACAACTGTAAAATGGGCTATTGACTCATATAGACAATCCACATTAGTCATATGCTGAATCCGCATGAGAAGGAGTATGACGTTGAAAATTGACCTCTCTAGAGTTTTAAATAGTGAAAATGAGACATAGAAATGGAAAAAAATGGAGAAAAGCTCTTACTTGTACGAGGGCCATGAGCGACACTTGTTGAACAGCAAATGCAAATATAGTGGTAGTGGACAACGGTTGAAAGCCTCTAACACATGTGCCCGCTGCACGGGGGTCAGCGTCCTGTTAACCGATTGAAGCAAGGCATCCAGGATGACAGGTCCATCGTTCACATCGAGCCGTCTTACCTAATTTCGGAATAATTATATTTATCTTACAATTTTGAAAAAAAAAAAAGAGAGAGAAAAAAGGGAAGAACAGAAACTTGAAACTTATTTGCGACTGACAAAAAGAAGATAAAAAGAAGAAGAAGCAGCTAATCTAACTGTTCAGGCGACATTCCACACGAACAACAGTTTGCATTCTGCAAGTCAGATTATACTCACACGACAATTCAATTTAAATAATTCCCATATGTGTACAGTACACAATAAATATTCGCGTCCTGTTTTGATTGTGTTGTTGAAGTAACCGGACTAGGAAACCCGTTCATTAAAGCTTACTTATTGCAGGCAAACAGTCGCGTTTGAAAGTTCTATAGATCGGGTAATTTTTGCTTGTTTTGTTATTTGAACAAAAGCTATCAGTTTTCAGACAGCAGGCTCATTCGTTTGTTTACCTCCAAGAACTGTTCAGGCGGCATTCCAAATGTCTTCAAACGCTGAAGGCATCCACCTTCTTCAGGAAGCGTAGATACAATCATGTACACATGCGCAGGGAGCTTGCGAGGAAGCCATTCCAAGAAGCGCCTCGCACCGTCCTCGTCAGTCAACTGATCCAGGGAGTCTATTACTATGCACAGAGGTCGCTGTTCAGACGCATGCGCCATGAATTTAGGAAATATCTCGCACAAGCCTTTGTAGTCTTCAGGAACCGCATCAGTGATGTTGTAAACGAGTTTTAGTTGCTCACAGAAGCTCACGGCTAGGGCTCGACCTAAAGATACATTTTTTTCAATATCATATTAAAACGCAATTGTTCGTTTCTCCGTGGAAATCGCTTGTGAGAAGCAATAAGCAAGAGTTAACATGCAGCTGTCGTTCCAATCATGACGTCAAGGAAACAGACTTTGAATGAGGCTTCCAATTTAGACGGATGACTTCCTTGGTGCTGAATTAATTAACCTTTCAGTCGGATGTCAAGAACGACTTCTCCTCTTTTGGGAGAAAAATAATAAAGGTCCATTCTCGTCCCCAGAACCACTCGTTTGGACTTACCGTTACGAGTGATATTTATTTTGCACAAATCAACAAGGGAATTTCACATTCTCACCAAGTGATCGAATTACGTCTTGGTTCATTTTAAAAACCTTCAAGCCAACACTTAGTGCCTTCAACTTTTCAATTTAGTCGGAAATAAGTGCATTCAGTGGCGAAACTACAAGAACACAGCTGCTTTCAACCGTATCAAGATCGATGGTCCACCACGAACATGAGAAGCTGGAATATCAACGATTATCGAAACCCCGTGGGCAAAGTACACAGCCAATATCGTTTATGTACACCTACTGCATGCAAGGCAGCTTGTTTTCCGGTAAATTTTCTAATTTCAATGAAATTAGTTTCTTTCAAAGCTTCGCCGAACCAGCTTTCAAGCTAGCCATCATAAAAGCCAAAGCTGGACTGTCACTCCTTCATTGAGGATCTGAGCATGAACAAATACATTCTTGGCTATTTGACATGCGCTACCGGATGTCCGTGATTTACGGACATCCGGTAATTGCTGCTACCAGAGCCCTCCGTTTCTTCGACCACGTGACCAAAAGAAACGGAGGCTCTGGGGACGAGAATGAATAAAGGTCATGCACTTGTAATTACATCGAGTTCTACATACCGGATAACGTTGCCCTTATTTTGGTTAAGATAAGTCAATCGGAATAATTAGAGAACTTAGGCACCGGCGTTTTTGACCCACAAGACGTCAACCTGAAGTGAGGCATTTCTCACTTTACTCGCCTTGGTGCTACAACATTTGTGCACAACCACTGCTCATGAATGAGAAACGTCCACTTCCGGTTGCAGTACGTTGCTTAAAAACGGCTTTGCTAAAGCTGCCTGTTACTTTGTTTTGATCTCATTGCACTAGACTTGCTGTGGTAACCACTTAACTGATTTCCCATGAAAGCTCAGAGTAAAGAAAAACAAGGAATGCAAGATTGCTTGCACTCTTGGTATAACTATAGCCAACCTAGGAAAACATTTGTACACTCCCAATTGTTGCACACCGATGGGATAAGACAATGAGAGGACTTAAGGATTAACACTGAATGAAATTTAACGGTAAACAATGGGTTATTGAGGAAAATAAAAAAAAAATAATTGCTTTCATACCAGTGGACGAATCGGGTGTAGTTCCACAAAACCGATACATAATGGCCAGATTTCTCTTCTTGCTTTTCTCTTGTGTTTCCATGACAACCTTGGCCATCAGTGACGTCTTACCAATTCCGGATTCGCCGTATATCACCAAAGGCATCATGGGATCCTTACTAATTAAGTAATTGTGGGTGGACCCCAAAATATCTGCGCGTCCCTGGAACGAGTGCGTGTGATCACGGCAGAAGAGTGCGTGGCGCGTGATCTCTTCCATAAGTGGATTGGGAGGACCAAGATTTTGTAAAACTTCGGTAATGCGTGATGTTAACAGCTCTTTGGTTCGATTACACATTTCTACGGAAGAAAACTAAATTAGGCATTGTTCGCATGTTTTCTCTCTAGTCAGCAGCTGTTTCAAATGCCACTGAAACCGGAATTATTTCACCATGACTACGCATACGAGATCTAAGAAGAGTGCGACTTTCAAATGTTTAAACTAGTCCCCTGCTAAGACTCCTCACTCTTCGTTATTGCTTGTCAGCAGATAAGGAGATTGTGTGAGAATGAATATATGAAAATCATAACATCAGTGATCGGATAAAAAAGAGATAAGGAAAAGATAAGGAGATTGTAGAAACAGGATTGATGTCACAAGTGATTGCCTAAAGCACGCGAACTAGATTTTGGAAGTCCATCTCGTATTCAATCTCGTACTCGTATTCAATTGCAAAGGTCCCTATTAACATAGTCTCCTACGTAGACGCCTTTGGGCTCGTCACGCGTTCCTCTTCACGAACGTCTGTTTAACTAAACTGCCACTTCCGTTCGCCTTTCTTCGAAGAAACCAATCAGTAACTGTCAATTGTACAACAGATAGCCAATAACGAGCTAGGTAAGAATGGAAATCGACACCTGCGGAGTAATTTCCGCCAAGCAATTCGTATGCATCGTCTAATTTAGGGGCGTAGACCTGTCTTCCACGAATTGAAAGACGAGCTATATGATTGGCTAACTGCTTGCGAACGGAAGTGGCAGTTCAGTTGAGCAAACGTTCGCTAGGTGGGGGGAAGGAGACGCGTTACGAACCCAAAGAGCGTCTGCATAGGAGGCTACCATTAAAAATGATGACAACGATCCGAGCGGTATCAGACCCTATATCAAGAGATGACATGCAAAGAAGCGTAACTGTGGAGTCACGTGGAATTTTTTTTAATGGCAACTCCAGACGTAACTTTGACGGCTTCTCTGCATAATCCAAATCAAGAATCATGTTTTCCACGCATAAAATTGAATTATCTCCCACGTTTGGCGGCTTGTTTTTTCGTATCGTCACTTTTTTAACTTTCGTGTGTGTCCTTTTCTCTTCACGAGCTTCTTACCTCTTATGTACTCCTCGTGCTTGTCTTTCTGCAGTCCTTCGTGATGCCATCGTAGGTCAGTAAACTTAAGCACCCGTCCAACCTCCAGTGAGGCTGGAATGCGATGCTCTTTTAGCTCCGACAGGAGCTCCTGGCATTCAGGATCCTTTTTACCAGCATCCTAACAAGAGGGAAAATTAGTATGTAGCTAGTTTTTGTGAGACCTAAGGGGTCAGTTATACTACGGTATGCGTTTTAGGGTTTCAGCGCCTTCCTGTAATATTTGAAGTAATCCTGTACCTCTTCCACACCTCTATTTTCATTGGTCCCTGTGACCTGCAGCTTCTTTTGTTATCAGGCCTAGGGGTAGGGGTATCGTTTGTGTCGTATCATCTATTGTTTCATTCTCCAATGACAGACGGCTTCTGGTATGTCACAAGCTCTCGCAATATTTGATCGTGAAGAGAGTGTGATGAAAAGCCTCTAGCGTGGAAAATGAATGAAATATTTAATTAATTCAAAACTGTCACTCGCAAACTACTTGATTCCTTGCTTCTAAAACTGACATTCGAGCAATTTTTTGCATTTTCACACAAGGATTTATTGAATGTTTCTACCTCCAAGTTAACAAAGTTCCTGGCTGCTTTATCCTTCTCATCTATGTGGTCAAACCTTCGATCAATAATAAAGGAACGCTGGCTTGCCTCTGGGTCACCGACCACTCCTCTTTCTACCTCCAGCTGAGTCACAGACACCGTGTACTTTTGCTTCCCTTTCTCATCCAGTCCAGCTTTTTCTGCCGCTGTCCGCAAAAGACTCCAGATCTTCTTTTCAACTTTGCTCCATTCTTCCCAAGCTTTGGACATCTCGTCCTTGTCCGTCGAATTGATAGGAAACTGGGTCGAGATCGGCTGAAGAAGGTAACACGGGGGGACTGCGTTATCATCGCGAAAATACCAGGAAGTGATCAGCCCGCGATCTGTTTCGTCGACGCGTTCGAGAAGAGATTCAAGTTCGACCGCGTCAACTGATGGTGGCAATGGTCTCCAACCATATTTGTCGCCTAAAATGGCGATGAAGGCAATACCGAGCGATATTTCTTGGCAGCGTTTTATTTCTTCCATGCAGATGTTCACAACACGATGATCATCAACAGATTCTTGGCGCACACCTGGAGAAAAGAGACAAAATCATCAGTAGGAAAGAGAGATAATAAGTGAACAAAGGCATAATTTTGGGGACGCCAGGACGTGAAGAAAAAACCTAGAGCCTATCCCATCCCTGGAGAAAAATGGGCTGCAAGTTGGAGCACCCTGCAGTCGTTCCACGCCTACTACACGTGCTATCTTGTGCCCGAATGTTTGATACTAAATGATACCGAGAACAAAGTGTAACATTAAGAAACTGTGGAACTCGGATCAAAGGAATGAAAGTTATATATCGACGTTTTGGCCTTTTGACACTAACAATGAACGAACAAACGAACGAACGAACGAATGAAAACTATCTGGTATTGACCCATGTGCAGCATATTAACAGTAACAAATATATAAAAATAATAAGGTCCATGCGTTCAGTTATCAGAGCACGCTCCAAAAAAAAGCGATACAGAAAATGCAATACATAAGTTAGATTTTTAAGGTCGTTCTCTGCTGATGATATCTAAAACTGTGCATTGCAAAACAACAACCGTGACAACAACAATCTTACCCCATCTCAAATCGACTACTTCAAATGCAATACCATGCTGTTGGCAAAGGTCTCTGATTGGCTCAAACACCTCTTGCATGAGTTCATTTCTATCCACTTTTGTGTCGGTGAAGGTTGAACTCAGGAAGATGCGAACAGTCTTTTGTACCAGCCTGGGATCCATGATGTCGGGCAGCACCTCTGTGGGGCCTGGGACCTTAACAAAATCAGTAAAAAATATTTACGCGCGTCACTAACATAACAATTACATCGTTATCTATTCACCACGCTTCAGAAAATACTATTGCAAGACCAAGTACTCGCATTGCGACTCAGATGCCATCTATCGACATTCAGACGTTCGCAGAATGCAGGACGGTTGTCTGATGAACCTAGTTTAAGTCGTTTATTGGCCTAACTTCCACGAGTCTGCTGTAGCTCAGTGGTTTTCCCAGTATGCCAGGGTAATTCACAGTATATATTTTCCTGTTGCTCGAAGGGAAATTCCGTGTTTAATAGAACAAGCTTCAAACCTTAAATTACTGCCTTTGAAAGACAAAAATAACAAACCTGTCTGTTGAACCACAACTGTTTTATTAAATGGGTTTTACATGGATCAGTTTTATAAGTCATTTAGACATTCATGAAGTAGACAGAAACACTCGGACTTACGGCATACATGGCACAGCTATGGCATGCTTCCAGTCTCCTAGAATAAACCTTGTTTGTTGTTGTTGTTTTTTCATGAATGTGTTAAATTAAGCATCCGAATGACCTTTACAAATACACCAGGCAGTTAGTAAGCCGAGGAAATGGACGACGGAATTAAATATTTAAATTAACGCTCCTCCGGTATTTTTGTTACGGTGAAAATGGTGTAGTGTAACCAAGCACATTTTTGGCACCCGTGCCAATTTCACCCGAGCCGTGCCAAAAATTTTCTGTAGTGTAAACCGGGCTTAAATGGGGCTGCTTTAGACCTGTTAGGTCTAAGCCATAGTTAGTAGAGGCCTAAGCTAAGATAATTTTTAGACGTTTGCCTCTTTTTTTTTTTCCTCTTTGTATTGTATCTTACTCACGTCTACTTAGAAAAACAGCCCTGCTGAATGTATTTTTCACCGTTATTATTATTATTATTATTATTATTATTATTATTATTATTATTATTATTATTATTATGCGACAATGGAAAATACTGTCTGAATAAATTAAGTTCCTAAGGTGTGTCATAAAGACAGCGGATGGCTAAATATTTTAAATCTCATTCCCATCGCGTTGTTCAAAAGCGGAAGGTCATTTCGCCGACCCGGAAATAAGGAATTTTAAAGGCCATAATTTAGTATTTGTTAATTTGCTGACTGTCTGGCATCACAAATTGCTCCCCGTTAAAGCTTCCAAGACTCTTTCAGGTTGAAATAAAAGAGAGCGTCTTGCATGCTCGAGTAAGCATGACGACCGCCTGCGATTACCAAAACTACATTTGAAACAACATATTCAGATCATCCCGACTCGTTCAACATTTTTTGGATGGGACAGAAAGAGCCATCTCGGAACTGAATTAGATCTACCACTTTCCCTTCCAAAAAGAATGTGAAATCCTTTCTGTGTACTGCATTTATAATTCTGCATAACACTCCGAATATTGGTCATTACAAGTTGTTTTGCAGCGGATGGCAACGAGTTGCAACAAATTTACAACACACTTTGTGCAGAACCAATGTTTTGCTCATAAACGTACTGCTTTGGTCTCTGCTTTGCGACCTGTATGTTCCTTTACGTTCATAACGTAGCTACTGAAATGTCTTACCTCAACGCGCGCCCCATGTTCTGCTGTACGTGAAAGAACATCCTTGTGACCAATTAGCAAGCCTCCTTCATCGCTAGAAGAAAGAACACGCAAGATATCATTTCGATCGAGAGAAAGCATTA
This sequence comes from Pachyseris speciosa, assembly GCA_016490735.1. Classification (NCBI taxonomy): domain Eukaryota; kingdom Metazoa; phylum Cnidaria; class Anthozoa; order Scleractinia; family Pachyseridae; genus Pachyseris; species Pachyseris speciosa. The sequence continues at coordinate 260,929 of JAEMWC010001104.1, read as the reverse complement.
TATTTCGTAGCAATGTAGCCTTTTGGAAACGCAAGGAAACGTCGTTTGTTTAGTTGTTGTGTCATCCAGTTGACTAGAAACTGGGAACGAATTTGTAACGAGTTCTCCCAAGTAAAACACGTGCCTCAATGAGATTAAGGACGGTGCCTCCTATTGCTAGTGCGCATACGTTCTGCGCACCACGCAACCATCTTGTCTCGCGCGGTTACTCGAGCGATTTCCTCAGAAGATTGATTTAGCGGATAGCTTTTCAAGCTTTGGACTTAATTATCTCTGAAAAATGCGTGGTTACCCCCAATTTTCTTTTCACTTTTCAATGGCCCTTACCAACATCTACTTTTTTGTATAGTTATTACCCGTGAAATAATATCTTCGAATTAGGAGGCACCGTCCTTAAATCCCCGTGACATGAACTGGAACATTCATAATGCAAGGCTCTCTCTGAAGTTTGGGAATTGTGCTCATTGAATTCAGGAGTCAGTCAATGAAACAAGAAGTAAAGATGTTATATAGGACCCCACGTTTAAAGCTGCTTACTGTAATCTTCGATTGCGGAATAATTCTGAAACACAAACGTTTCGGATAGTTGACCTGTTTTTGTTATTTTGTATATTCGATAAATCAAAACAATCGTTCAATTAATATTTTGCTTCAGTCTTGAAATTTAAATGTGTCCAGTTTGAACACTGAAAACCATTCAAGACGATGTAATTATGCCAAGATACAACTCTGAACCACAACTGAAGAATCTTGCAAACCGGAAAATAAGTTTTGTTTCTTGTGATGCAACTGCTGAGCTTGATGTTATAACTTGCAATAATGTTATCACGAAAACAAGCTTCCCGTTACAAGAAATTAAACATAACCTACGAAATAAATGTTTGATTAAACTGAGGGCAGAACAAAACAGAAGGATTACAGTTGTTGTCGTGCAAAGAATCATGAACACACAAGACGTAACTTATAAATTTGCATAGACACACCTTTCCCTCTTTCCGTTTTCATCTTCAAAGCTATCTAAAATAATAACACCGCTTTTGGAGGCCGAGCAACCCATTTGAAGCAGCGAACGTAATCATCAAGTACGTTACAAGTGTTGATAACGGTACGGCTTACGCTATTATGCATTCAACGGTTCATTGAAGCATCATGTAATAGATTGAAAAGGCTTTGAACAAAGGGCTTGATATTGCTTCCACAATAAAACCCCCAACTGGGGTTGCCATAACAATTTTAGCGCGTGAATGATAAATTCAAATAACTCAGGCCAGTAAAATAACTATAATAGAATATGGCTTATTTACGTGTTTGTTTTGTGTTTCAATTTTGTTGATTTGTTTGTGTTAGTTCCTTTCTTTGTTACTTAGTTTGTTGTTTGTTTTGTTCCGTATAATTTTGCTCTCGGCCGTGATTTATAGTGAGAAATACATAGAAATACCGACAACGGGAATTTTTTTTCTGGAATGTGAATGAGTGGGGGTTGGGACGAGGGAATCCAGACGTAACTAATCGATGACATCAATGGCATTTTCCGCTTAGAAAAGCTACTTAGCTGCAGATTTTTGCAAATTTTTACCCTTTGAATTTTTAGGCTTATCGCATAGAATTCAAAGAAATAGTAAAAACGCTGTTAACCGTTTACGAATAAATGCATTGCTTCCGGAGATATTTAAGCTTGAAAAATGTGTAAAAAATACAAATGGGAGGTCTGATGACGTAGTACGCTCAATCCGGATATAACATCAAGTATACAAAGAGAACTATCCTGGTCAATTCCCAGCAGAGACCATTGAAACTTGGTAGGCTAATGTATAGTTCTACACGCAACACACCTTCGACTACAAAGTTTTTACCATAGCAACTGACTCTTTTCAGTCCCTTCCAACCTGATTTCAATATTTTAGTGATTTTCAGCTCGAGAAAACATTTAACAACTCGACCTCATATATTTATATGCTTGCTGGATCATGCAGGTGAGGACCCATTGGCAAATATCAAAATAGAACGCCAAAGGTGATCAGCAAAACCCTTTATATCAGGGATGTCTGGAACCTAGTATGTTGCTATGGTAACAAAACCGGTGAGCTCTATTGTAGAGCACATCTAGTAGAATTTTCCTGCAAAGAATCAAGCATTTCTGATAAAAATTGGCCGAGATATCTTTTTTTCCATTTCATCAAAATTCGGTTGAGTTTATGACACCATCACTTGGCTAATTTGCATATTTTAAGACTGGAACAAAAACAGATAATTGAAAACAGCAAACAGTATTCTTCTCGTACAGACTAATTATTATATTGTTTATATTTTTAAAATGGCTTAGATAGGAAAGATGTGAGTTTGTCCTAGTAGCACTTTAATGCGGGACATTGCGCGTTCGTAACAAACCTCCAGTTACCAACTGCGTAAAATAGGGACTTAAGAAACGAGGACGGCGACGGCAACGAAATCGTCATTTCAAGATATATCTTCTCGTTATTGTAGCACTTTAGCGATTATTCCAATTTGTTCGACTTGTAAACTGTTTGCGAACTATCCAGGAACTACATTTAAGTAAAGAAAAAGAAAGAAAAAGTTGTCATAATGTGATCATGTTCTCGCCGAAACCTAAAATTTGGTCATTTCACGTTGTTGTTTTGCAGAGGAAGGAAATGAAATGTACCAAAATGTAAAACGCACGTGCAGAGCGATGGTTTTTGCTCATTAAGCCTATTGTTTTGTGACGTCCTCGTCCTCGTTTCCGTCCTCGTTTCTTAAACTCCCTAATAATAATGATTAACCATTGTAAACGCGGGGCTGGGTTGCTCGAAGCATGGTTAGCGCTAACCATTGGTTAAGATGTACTTAAACCTATAGGTTGTCATGGTAGTTAACCCGAGTTAGCGCTAACCATGCTTTGAGCAACTGGGCCCAAGTGCGTTGGAACACCGTGTTGAGTGTTGCTGGGAGTTGTTTTGTCTCCCACGGAGTCGTTTTTAGGGGACTTGAATTTCACTTTCCTCCCCACAATTGGATATCGTTGCCTGTGTGTTCAACTGCCAACAACACCCGACACAGTATAGTTCAAACTTTCCCCAAATGTTGAGCCCGATAATGTTTTATGCTGTTGGCCAAAACGTTCAGGGCCCGCGCACCAAGTTTGGAACGTACAATTGCCCTCGAGACATTGCACTGTCGAAAAGTGGGGGGCTAAAGCCACCCCAGCCCATCCACCTGCGCGGTGCCTGAAAGTTTGAGTTTGTGCATGGGTGTCAGGAGCAACAACATTGTGTCCTTCCTAGAGGTTTGGAATTTCATTTTACAGCTTGTGTGCGTGCTTTTTCATTCGTATGTTAAGATAACCCTATCAGGAGATGATACGCTTCCAAAACACTTCAAAATATGCAAAAACGTGGAGTTTTTTTTTTTTTTTTTTTTTGTATTTTTGTTCAGCGATTAGTATTGCATGCTGTATGTTGTTCGTGTATCAAAGAAATTATTTACAGCAAAATGTCTCTAATCTGGTATTACCGGCAAAAATATTTGGCTTTGCCGAAATGGCAACTTTAAATGAAGGCTTTGTTAACACCCGTCTGAAGCAACCTTTTTATCATTGCCCCGTTTGAAAACTTAATATGAGCAAGAAGTATTTAGGCGACGTTTCGACACGTAAATGGAGCACGAGCTGTAATACGAAGAGCAAGTACACGAGGAGAAAAATATATGCCTGGAAATCAGATCAACTCAGTGGAACAAACTATACACTGAAGCACACACAAAGATTCCCCACTTCCAAAAGAGTTACAAATTACTGAAAAACTGCATAAAAATATGTAACAAAGACCAATGTACAGTACATAGCAGCTTGTCTGAAACAAACTTGTGCGGGCAGCAATGTTACCGTTCTTGCCGCTTTCCATATAAATTTTGCGATAATTCAGGCGTACCTTTTTATCTTTCCAATGGCTTTGAAGTTAGCTGAAATTGTCATGCTCCCTTTGGACTGAAAACAACCCATTTTTAGACGTTGAATTCAGTATTAAAAACTTTCTTCCAGCATTCGGATATCATTAGTCAAGGAAGCAAAGGCCAGATGCATAACTGTCGTATAGTGGGCGATGCAGCGAAGTAGGCTTCTGAACAATTGCATTCGCATGCTGGTATTGTCAAAGCAATTGTTAGAAAGAATGAATCATATGAAAGAAACCCAGCTAATTAAAGGAGGGTTTGCACGTCTTGGCGCAAATTGTGCAAACTCTTCTATTGTTTATAAAACAATCGGAAGCGTGCAGATGGCTCTCGCGGCAAATTTTGCGGTCAGTCACGAAAATGAGACGATAAAGGTGTGATTGCTCATTAGAATTCATTTTGAATGTTCCAATGCCATGCATAAAGTACATTTTAGTTTTCGTATCAACCATATGTACGACAGAAATCACAGTAGAATGATAGTCTACGCGTAACCATACGGCTACACGAAGGCTAGCAGAATGACTGATGCCGAAATTTCGCGGAACATGTCGACTGATTTAGACAGAAAATGTTGAATTTAGTATTTGAAAATCGAATTTATTCTTCGGCTCGGTTTTATTCCGAAGCGGATGCACAAGTTTCATCTGATTGGTTTCTAAACAATGAAATTGAGTGGGCCACGTCATAGCTTGAGCATGCGCCAAACCGTGAAACTATCCTTTTCAGCTCACAAACACAAATTAAATGATATGCCATGATGAACGAATTCTTGGTTGTTTACCATTTAATCGGAACCGGTTGGTTGACGGTTGTAGTAAATTGTACGCATCAACGACCCAAACGAAAATTTCAATGGGACGCGCGTGTTCCATTTCCAGAAACATTCCAATTGGTCGGTTCACAGAGCGATCCAAGCCGAAAGGCCTGGAAGTGGTAAAAATAAGCAGATGGAACGTACATTTCCGTTTGGGAATATTGGACTACCTTTCAAGAAATCCCGTTTTCCCCGTTTAGGCTTCTCATACTCCAACCAAAATTTCCGGAGTTTTTTTGGTAAATGGTAAACAAACCCCTTGGCTTTTGTGACTATCCTTTCCATTGTTCGCTTGAAAAAATACAACATATTGATGTAAGTGAAAAAAAAATGTTATTCAAATCTTATCTCTGATCTCTGTATATCCATACATTCCTCCCACCCAATTGGTCACATGGTCAATCGTGACGTCTCTATTTGCCAGGAAGGTTGTAAATGCACATACATCGGCGTTTCTTTTGAGTCAGAGATTTTATGGTTTATAGCCTGTAACACAAGCTTCCCGTAAGTCATTCTTTTCTTCTATTTTAGATCGCCTCTTCAAGTGTAATTTCAAGACCTCTTGTTATCCCTCCCACAAGGGTTCCACCTGAACATCGTTTTTCGTCGCTTAACATCGATTTAACTTTAATATCTAGTTCGCGTTTCAAGCAATCAAAAATGCCCACGATCATCTGAGGAGGTTGTGATGTGGGATGTTTTGTGAATTTTTTGGTGATTTTTGGGTATATTTTGAAAAAAAAAACAAACAAACAAACAAACAAACAAACATCATGGCCCGACATGATGTAATTTATGTCGAGGCATGGTACGCACGTGATAATCCGGTGGTGGTGGGCTGTACCATGTACGAATAGTGGCTTAAGTCTAGCCAATGAGATTTGAGATGACAATAAGCGTGGCTATAAAATGTAATTTTACCACCCACCAACGGTACCGGTTCATCACTAAACTATTGACAATATAATAATAATAATAATAATACTAATGATGATGATGATGATGATAATAATAATAATAATAATAATAATAATAATAATAATAATAATAACCAATCAGCTCATAATTGTGTCGTCAACAAAGCTCGCGCTTATAAGTGAACTTTTCAAGGAAGAAGAACATGCCTCGATATTAAGATAATTTTCTCAGAGGATTAGTTTAATTTAGGGGTATAGGAAAAATTGAAGATTTAATGAAGGTTTAAAATTGGAATCTGAAGTTGGAAATTAGTAGATGGGCACCAAACAGTTCCCCGCCACAGTAGTGCTGCACCTCTTTGAAACCTCTAATTTCACTGGATCTTTATAGGCTGCACCTCCTATTGTTTTAGGGCTAGGTTCCATTGTTTTCATTCTTTGTTTATTATTTTTTTGAACCCATCTTGTGAGGTATTTTAATCCCTTCATTAACCTCCTTGAAATTTCCCTCCATTTCACGTAGAACCCCACCTTAAGCAAGGCAATTGCTACCGAAAAGAGGACGGAATTCACTTACTTTTGGAAAATGGTGATTAAAACACCATTTATTAGACCAGCGAAATAGAAAAAAATCAAAGAAAGCTTGTGTTGGATTCCAACCCATGACCTCTGTGATAACACTACAGTCTGTCTCCACCCGGAACTAGGAGAAAATAGGGTGTCCGTTGGCAACATTTATTCTGAAAAAGGCAGTCAAGACGTCCTTGGGCTTTATTAATCTGGCAAAAAAGTTGAAAATTGTTAGGTAGCTAACTTCAACTGTAGTTTCAGTAGGCAAGCGACCTGGCACTCGACTCCCGATACTGACCCTAAATACCTATGCATAGTGCTACCTTTGGAAGAAGACCATGGAATAAGTCGATGCAGAGTCATTTAGCATGCAAACCTATCATTACCACAACCACATTAAGGCCCAGGTAAACGCCGGGCTTCAACATCCGTTCGATTTTGTTGCACCTTGTTGAAAGATGTTAAACGATGCTGAACGCCGTGGGTGGCAAACAGTTTCAACACATTATCAACATTTGATTCAACAATTATTCACGGGAGGTCTGGTACTCAGTCCCGGGGTTGTTACTATGAATGTACGTCTTTCAGAGACCGATTGGTACGAACGCGCATACCTATCAATGTTGAAACAGGGTGGCAAACGGCTTCAACATCGTTCAACATTCGCAATAGCTAAAGGAATGTTAAATAGATGTTGAAGAAAATTTTAAACGATTTTAAACTCATTCAATATCGACTCAACTTCCATTCCGGCAACATGCCTCAACACGGTTGAAAGGGGGTGGCAAACGGTTTCTACATCGTTGTTCAAAAAAAATCGAACGGATGTTGAAGCAAATGGTGAAGCGGTTTGCCCGGGCCTTTAGTCAATATTGTTCGATCGGCTGTCCTCCGCTTTTCACTATCGGTTGGTCAGTTCAAAGTCAGATGAAAGCTCATGGTGCTATTTAGTAACATACTCAGATATCAAATGAAATCAATAGCCACTAGCCAGACTAAAATGTAAGCGAAGGACGGCCGAATATATTTAGGTAGCCTGCAGTGCAGGCGTTATTTTGGAACAGAACGACAAACGAGGTTTTCGATGTCGCCATCTTGGATTGTTGCTTGACCGGTAGAGGGTTGGGACAGAAGGCGAAGTGGCAGAGGGCGAAGGGGTGGGGCACGTGAAATAACGCCTGCCCGCAAAGCCTGTGAAATTGTTGAACGCCCCCTAATTAGTAGCGCTTGATCGCCTTTCCGGAAATGTGTAAGCAGCCAATGAAAATCTATTTCTTTTCTACCGGAAGCCAATAATTTACTTCCGACAAAAACATCGACACACGTGTACTTGTCAAGTCTGTGAAAAACAGGAATCGAGCGAGCGAGTATGCGAGTAAAATTATGTCGGAAAGACGTTCTAGCGACAGCTGTAGGATTTGCAAAAGCTCTTTTAAAGTGAAATTTGGAAACATTCACGGCAAACAAGTGTACTCATCGTCGGAAAATCTTTTTAAACCCTCGCAGAGGAAGGACAGCCTTGGAGTTGTGTTAGCAGAAGTTTGTAGTCGTGTGGGAAACGTTGTTTACGTGATTGATTTAGTTCAGGAAGGCCCCGTCCTGCTGCGTGTGAGAAATTACATAGCAGCACTTGGTAATCATTGTTCAGGAGGAAACTAGACAACGCGCACTACATTGAAAGCACTTACACTGCGTTTTACGCGGAAATCATGTGCGCTAAATTAGACATCTCCACAACTCTACGAAACCAACGAAGTGCTAGAAATTTCATACATTGTCGCACAAGCGGAAAGATGTACTAGCTTTAAACATGAAAGGATCGAAAACCGCAGTTCACAGTTGGCAAACTGGAAAGCCAATAGAAATCCAGTATTTTCGATCCGCTTAGTGGGTATAAAAGCACAAGCGAAAACTTATGCCAAACAGAATGCTTTGTCATTATCACAAAAAGAACGACGTTGCCTAAAGAGCAACTCGAATCAAGCCATTCCCGGCAACTGATGAGATCCACAAGGGAGGATCGAAACCATGGTCTTGCCTATCATAAACTGGCATTAACAAAAGGAGGAAATTACTAAGCTCCCGCAACAAAAACTTCAGTCACAGAGCGGAGCGCGGAAACGACGATAACAGCACAGCCGTGACTAAAGCTAAACGATCTATTCCAGGTGCTGCATAGCTCTCTAAGAAGCTACCGTGCTAAAGAAAGGATCGAAAGACAAAAAGCCGTGATAGAAGCACACCATCTTACTGCAAATACAAACGGCCGGGCCCGGCAAAACAAAAAATGCAAGACAGATTATTACACGGCTCAAACTCCTATCCTTACAAAGATAACTGGCTGTACCGTCTCCGGAATCACTTAAATGAGCCAAACCAAACACAGATAAAAATGCCTCAAAGGGCGTAAAAACCACAGTCGCTAAACAGAAACAACAAGGGTTCAAACAAACAGGCGTTGAAACTTGTAACCCAGAAGTGACCTTTGAGATCAAGTATGCGGCATTTAAGCACATGGCTTCATTTAATCGCTAACAAGAAAATCCTCTAAATCATCATGTTAACCCGCTGAAAACATACAAGAAGCTTAATGGGTCAAAAGACCGAGATAGAAGCGACAAACATGTGAGTAGGAGACGTGTAGGCCTTTCACCCCCATTTTACGTGAAACGTAAGAGAAAAATCAAACCTTTGTCCGGTCCACGTTTCCACAGTGTGTGACTCGTCGACAATTATTGCAGCAAGGTTTTGGAGCAATGGTGAACTGCTCTTTTTTAGGGAAGAGAGAAAAGGCTTAGCTAATATTTCCTCTGCGGACGCAAAGATTATCTGGTATTTACCATTCTCAACATCTTCTAATCTAGCACTAGCTAGTGATGTCACCGTCAAACCCATTGAAGATGCTTCCGTTAACTGATCTTGTACGATGCTTTTGAGCGGACAGACAACAATCACACACGCAGCCTTCGACGATAATATTTGTTTCACACGAATCAACAACTGAAAGATGAGGCTTTTCCCAAAGCCCGTCGGAAGAACAGCTAATAAATCGCTTCCATGAACAAGGGTCTAAATGGCTTCCTTTTGCTCAGGTCGTAATTCACGCGACATACCTAGCTAAGAGAGAAATAAAAGCGCTTCTTCGAGTGCAGCATCAAAGCTTAGCGAGTCCGCCATTATCTCTGCAAATCAGAAGGAACGGCCGGAAGAAAAACTATCTTAGATTGACAGCTATCGATCAATTTGCAATCTACCGCACCAATCAGAGACCCCGTCTATCTGGTGTACGGGTTCGGCAAGCGAACAAACACTGCGGGCAGGCGTATTTTTCGCCTTCCTTCCCCCTCCCCCCACGCCCGTTTTTTCCACCTCGCGCCTACTCCCTCGGCAAATTTTTCCTCGCCCCAACCCTCCACAGTTACCAAATCCAAGATGGCGCCCTAATACGAAAATGTGCACTCGCGCGCCCGAAATACGCCTGCACTGCAGGCTAATATTTAGGCTAAATTTCATTTCACATGGAATATTTTGAGGCTCGCAAACAATGTTTACATTCGCCTCGCTGGATTTCTTCTGTGAACTAGCACAAAATGTTTGTTTTCTGTCGTTCAAAAGAATCTGTCTCAAATTTTATTACTCGAATTAAAGATTGTGGAAATTAAGCAAACCATCAGGCACTAAAGGTCTAAAGAAAGAAAGCAAGCAAGCAATGGGATACCAGATGAATTGGGGTTTAGTCCTATAAATTACTTAAGAAACAAGTGACTATCTGCTCAAAATATGGATAATAATAATAATAATAATAATAATAATAATCGTTTCCGTACAACAACTGCAACTAAATTTGAATTGTGACAATTATGGAGGTGAATCGTTTTAAATTTCAGTTTCGAGGCGAAGGCGGCCAAAATCTACGTACATTTTAATAATAATAATAATAATAATAATAATAATAATAACAATTTATATAGCGCCGAAAACCAAATGTTCTAAGGAGCTTTACAAACCTTAATTAAGGCAACAATTAAATCAACAATTAATAATTAAAAAGTAATACTAAATTAATAAAATAGATGAATAAAAAAATAAAAAGTAATACTAAATTAATAAAATAGATGAATAAAAAAAAATTAAGTATATATATATGCATGCATAAAACTTTAGTAATAAAATTATTAAAAGTATGGTAAAAAACTAAGATGCATTACATTTTCCATCGAGCCCGTGATCCATGATTTGCACGCATTTGACTACAACTACCTGCAGCCGGGCTCCTTCAGGTTTTGCTTTTCTCAAGTTAATTACAGCTATTGTTATTTTTACCCAACCGGGATTACAAAATTTACATAAGAATGGCAAAACAAACTGAATTCTGGTAGTTGTACTGAGCCAAATGACGTTATCGTGAAAGTTGCCTTTTCCTGTGAACTTCGATTCGTTCATATCAGCATAGTACTGGAGGCAAAGAAATTCAATTACCTTATTTAAAGCTAAAAAAAAGTTGGTCATAATGTATCATAGTCACTTGTAGGAATTCTGTAATTTAGCTATACTAACCTCAATTTCCCTTCCGTTCGCTTATGACACGCGACAACACCTTCATCGTCAGTAAATTCACTTGAATTAAAGCACCGAATGATGTGCTTTTGTTTTGCAGAAAACATAATGCCTATTACCCTAATTTAATAAAAACAAAATTCTGGAAAATCAAAGAATATGTTTCGACAGAGTCGACAATGGCCCTTCTAAAGCGTCGACTTACCGGGTTATTTCAGTTTCAAATCTGGAAAAATAATGTCTATAACTATCAATCGAAGTGAATAGGTTAGGGGTCTGGTGCGAATTCGAAACTATTTCCCTCAAATAGACCTTTTTAAGCTTGTATGTTTTGTTTTCCCAATGTAGGTCATGTGATGTTACCCTAGAGAACTGTTTCTTTGAAATTTCGCCTTCGTTCTTTAACGCTTTTATCTGAAAGTAGCTATATTGCTTGTGCTCAAGAACGTTTGTTTATTTTTTCCAAACGTTTACGGACCCAATAGTTCATCTGGATCATGTCCTATAAAACACTTCGTTTTCACTGCTGTCGCTCAATAAAGTATCATTGTTTAGTCTATAGCAGCCTCCTCTTCTCTCAAATGGAAGATAAAACGGAGACTCCGTTGAATGAATAGTATAATAAATAAGTTCTCGGGAGATCGAAGTTCATGGTTATACCAAATGCAAATTCTGTTTTCGCTTTGTAGAATGATTGTAGAATTTTTCAGCCAAATATAGTACAGGATCCGTTCTAGGAAATTTGCTTGAAAGTTCCTCAAATGCAGTACATTAACACTGAAATAACGAATGACATATCAAATCTTCCACTTTCGCTTAAATAATTGACAACAGCAGTTTATCAGAAAAATTTCCGAGAAATGAAATTCATTTTCTTGTGCGTAATATGATGACGGTGGCCTTCCCCTGTCACTTAACCTTTTGGGATAGAATGATATGAGAAAAGTAAAAGAAAATTTATGAAAAAACATGCAAATTAGTTACTTTCGTGGCAAAACCGCAAACTGTCATACACTTTATATTGCTCCGCTAAACTTAAGCAACCAAGTATGAAAATGAATTGCGCGCATTATAAAAACGCCATATACCTCTGTAATGGAGAATCTGTTGTAGTCTAATAATGCAAAAAAAAAAAAAAAACACGACAAAATATACCGGCGTATATGAATAATTACATTGACAGATTATGAAAATGTCATTAAATACGGTCTGTGTATTGGCCCCAGTATGGTTCGTATACATTTGCAAGGTATTCGTGCGGTGTATCCACAGGTGACCCAAGCTCATGGTGAGTACCGTATCACGCAATATAAACAAGATGGCTGCAAATTATAAGGATTTGTACGGGAATTTCGGTAATCGGTTCTAGTTGATAGATATACGAAAAACTTCTCAATAAAAAACCTTACCTTACATCCAAGGTGTGTTGCTTGCTATCTGTGTGGTTATTTTACCGATCTATCGCGATTTGAGCAATTTATGTGCTTCCTGTGTCACGGCACTCTTAAGAGTGGATGAGCTTGAGTCACCTGAGGTGTATCCGTCCTGAAAATGTAGAAGAATGATGCTTTGCAATCGTAATACAAAAATCAATAAAAATCATCATCGGAGCAGAGACAAAATATATCGCTACGCCAGGCAAACGTTTACGTCAGTGCCTCTAAGCCCTTTACCAACTCGAGATTATGGTGTCTCTCTCGGAGAATGACACCTTAAAACTTTCTCATTCAGGCAATGACAGAAGTTTACTTCTTAAACATGCGGATGCTTTGTCGCAAGAAGAAGAACACGCAAAGGAAGTTGAGGTAAGCGGTGCTTCCGTCTTTTCACGGCCTTACTCGGGGCTTCAGGGCTTGATCATGAAAAAGCGTTAGCGAACTGCAAGTTGTGAGAGACGATGTTTATTTTGAGTGTATAGAAGGCTTCATTGCCTTGAAAAAGTTAAAACTGTGCTGAGAAATCATAGATTTTTGAACCTGATGTAAACGTTTGTTAATGTCAGAGATTATCAGGTCCCGAAGCTAAGTTCAATCTTATGATTCTGTGAATACGAAGCGTGTTAGTTACGATTTCAGATCAAAACTTCTTTTTTGACAAAAAATAACAATCTGATTTGGACTACGAATGCGTTCTGTGGGGTGTTTAGATATTCGAATGTATTCGAGCCGCGTGTTGCGCGTTTACGTTTATTTTCGCTTTAGGTTTTTCGCCATATGTCGCGAGTCAAAATACCAGGTCTGACTTTGATGTACACAGTGTAAACAAACTATAAAACCCTCAAATAAGAATGTGCAGCAAAGAAAGGGACAGTCTGAAGCTGATCGAAATTTAATCTTTCGCTTCAGCTTTTTAAAATTTAAAATTTTTCGAGATTTCTGGAAAGATACTGAAGTTTATATTGCAGACGGAAAGCAACTATACCGGAAGCTGCGTTTCGCAGAATTGCCATAACAAGACGAAAATGCAGATTAACACAGAAAGTGAAAATGAATTAAATATCAATGTTTAGTCTTCATGCAGCCGCGTCTCCTTTCAAATGGAAAGGAAACGCACTTCAATGAAATAATATTGTAACGCTCGGCTTGAAAGACCAGCTTTAATAGTTCGTGGTTACACCAAA